>JAZGTJ010011943.1:0-12429 GCA_036877575.1 Botia almorhae
CTACACCCACACAAAACTGATGCGTGAATGATCAGATCACACATTTACGTCCATGCCCAACTGCATTCATGCGTTCATTGCCATCAATACGAACGCACGTACAAATTCCACGTTGCATACGATACATCTCTTCCAGCTGGCGTAACGTGTTGAATTTCCCCTAAATGTATCGATTTATGACGTGAAACAGAAGAAACTAAAACAAACCTGGGGATGTAATCGGATGGCGCTCCGGGACTTGATTGTTTTGCTCCTCTTACGCACTGCAAACAGTCATTGCGATGCTTCGCTTTCTGCAATGAAGGCGACGCGTCTCTAACAGCAGCAGCTCAGTGAAGCACAGCCCGGTGTCGCGTGTAACCTCGTCCAACTAATATTCCGCAAGCGAAGGAAAAACAATGTCGTTTAACGAAGCGCGAACAACGGAGCGTCGCGGCGGAGAGTTGTGGACAGCTCCAGTGCTGAATGCGCAGCGCTGTTTATGAAGTGAACTCTGTGCAGGGTAAACTCATGTAAATTGAGACGGAACACCGTTTAAAGTTGTCACCCGCTTCGTCTGACTGCTTGACGAACAAGGGTGCTATAGTTTCTGAGTCTCTTGTTTTTCAACCTGCAAAAGGAGACGTTTCATTGGTCTGTTCTCATGACGTGCGCACTGGAGGACGCGGTGAGCCAATACATATACTTTGGCTGCGAACACAATGACAAATCTTGTTGATTTTTTTTTGCGGTTTATTTCTTCTCTTCTCGATGCCTGATTTATCTCATATGTGGAAACTAGTTGTGCAGATAGAGGCAAGTTGGCACACTTTTTGTCAAGCTCCAGTAAATGTTATTAAACACACGATATGGGGTCAGTTGTCACTAACATGCTAATACATTTGAATACATGCGAACCTGCCAATACACTTTAAGTTTTAAACAGCAAAATTGCAAAACATAATTTTACATAAAAATGATTACAGCAAATACGCAAAAATATCAATTCATTTTGGACAGCCTAAATGGTACATTTACATTCACATACAAATTAAATTGAATAAGAATACACACATCACGTTTAAAAGAAACATTCAAAACGAATTCAAAGTAAGTCTCAACAAACATGTCGTTTACAAATGAAAACGATTAGCATATCCGTTCATACGGTCTCTGATTTAATACGCGCTCATTAAAATCGCACACACAGTAACTGTTAAACAAACTCAGTGCACCACTTATAATCATCATTAGAAAATGAGGTTTCAGGTTTTACCAAATGTGTCTTGAATGTTTAATGATCAAAGAGCTCAAATTTGTCAGATCTTGTTTCTGTAAATACAAAAAATGATTTTGACCACCAAACGTTAAAACGCTTTTTCTGAATCAGTTACCATTAGAAAACAGTTTTCTGAAAAACAGTATGAAAGTTATTTGAATCCTGCACGGGCTGTTACGTCCAACACTTTCCAGTATGTTGTCCCAGTGCATGCTGGGTGAAATGGAGATGAATACATAATTAATGCTGAGGTAAATGCATATTGAACAATGGTTTCTCTGGGGACCAGTACAACCGTACGGTCAGAGGAAATGAAAGAGAAGATCGAGCGCTTATAAATCAGATCCCGTGCCCAGCCAAACTTTTTCCCTGCTGCATCGGTTTGACCTTTAACCTGCCGAAAGACAGGAAAACCACCAATACTTCAAATTAATTTTCTCTGTATTGATTTAAAACGTATGGTGGTTACCCAGCCAACAATTTTAGGCTGGAAGAACGTTTTCGTAATGTTTCCATTAAATAACAAAACGTTAAAAATGTTATTTAAACAGTTTTCGGAACGTTCAAAACATTCAGTCCAGTTTTTGAGATGCTGTATAAAGAACGGAGGAGGAGGGTCTGGCAGTACTGTTGTGGTGATCTGAGTTAATATTCTTTCTAGTGAACACTTAGAATACACTTGACAACTAAATGGTGACATGACTACTGAATTCACTTTACTTTTTAATAAGCATGCCATCAACATAAAAAGCATTGATTTTTTTATAGTTGTTGATGTGCTGCAGGAAGTCAGCCACTCCCTCAGAGCGTTCCTGTGTGTCTGTGTTATTTAGCTGTGTTTGTGCACAGACCCAAGCCACTGACATCCATTCCAAAACATCCATTTACCTTGAGCCAAACAAGCCACACAAAATAACCTACAGCAAACAGTAAAAAAAGCACCAAAAAAATGATTTATGCTGCAATGCATGCTGGGAATCTACGAGCCAGCATAACACAATGTGCATCGGGCTACCACAGTTCATCTGTGGATATGCTGTACAAGAAATTACTGTAACTCAGATACACAATGCTGCTACATCAACTGTTTACTGTGAACTCACAACTCACAACAGCCGTTTTTAACAGCAGAACTTCTACCTTAGAAGTACAGAAACTAGTATCCGGTAATATACTGTAAATTCACAGTTAAGGAGTTTTCAATCAAATTATTCAATCACCAGCTACAATAACTCAAATAATCATCAGTGCAGGCCAAAACATCTACGGTAACATTTACAGTAAATCACAGTTTGAATGGTCATGTCAACATTTTGTGTCAGTAAACGCTTCATTATAAAACAACACGCTGTGTAGACTTCATTATCATCTGCAAGTTATGTCGTGTTATGTTTTGGCTTCGTCATCATCAAGCTCAGACTGTGAGAAACGACAAACTAAACTCTCCGACAAACTAAACTAAAGTGCTCCAGCGCATTGTAACGCAGACGAATGTTTCTAACAGGAACACAGCGGCAGTGAAGTCAGCCTCAGTGCTTTCCCAATGAGACACGGTGAGCGCAACAGTTAGACTCACTCCATCACCATTAGCAGCTCATCCACAGCACAATCTCTCCACCATTAAAGCTCATTTCCTGCGACTCCGGGGAGGAGATGAGCGTCCAATCCCACGAATGAGGAGAAAACACTGACAGATAATAACAGAGGTTTTCTAACTGCACGTCTCAGCATTCTGATTCAAAGGACACATATACAACTGCATGTATAAATGTATACATGTACATCATATCCACAACACAGTGGTTCTGTTCTAATTTGTGTTTGTGCTCTTATTAGGCTAGCTGACTTAGAAGAAAGACTTAGTTGTTGACTGAAAGTCTACAATTAAGACCATTTATGCCTTGAACAGAGTTTAAAATACAGTAAATACAGGCTCCACCCCCTTTCGTAGCATCTAACACTGAGTGATCCAAGGCTACATACAGTAAGTCACTGCATCATGTATTTCTTGTCTGTGGATATTCAGAAGGTTTGGCAGAACTGAAGCGACACATTTTTAAAAAGCGGTTTTGAGGGAAAACAATAAAACAATCTTACATCAAAAGCAATCTCAAATAAATAAATTAAAGGATCAAGTCTGTGTTGTTGTAAATAAATACACAGTAAATACAAGCATCTCTCTCTCTCTCTCATTGATTTGTCTTTAGTGTTAGACTGCTGTAGGGGCGTCAGTCTATCATCATGAACAAATCAAACCATGAAACCATAACGAACAATGAATGAATCTGATTTGGCCCCCAGTGAGACGCTGCTGCAGAAATCTCACGATTTTGATGCCAAGTTTGTTGCCTAGCAACACTCTCTCTCTCTCTTTCTCTCCGTCTGAATTTAGTTCTGTCCCATTGGTGAAAATAAAACAGGCAAGAGAATCATCTAGAAATAACATCCCTCTTGAAATTCTCTCCAAGTTCTCTTGAAATAAAACTCGTGTGATGCCTGAATTCCACCAGTTTTGGCTAATGTCAACAACATTAATATTCAACCCATTGAATTCTTAATGGGGACTTTCTTATTTACTGCAATAATAATAATAATCCAGATAACAATTGTAGGTTGTAAGAAACGTTTCCCTAACATTTCCACAAACACATTAGAAATGTTATTTTGAATGCTCTAGGAACGCTCAAAACATCCTTCTTTAAACGTTGTATTAATATTAATAGTGACAAAAATTCTGTAACATTTCTCAAATGCTCCACTAACAACCCATGAATAACATTTGATATAGATATATAACGCTAAAAAGCATACTTACGTTACAGTAAGAACATTTTGTTACTATTATCCAATGTTTTAAGAACATTCCCCATTAACTGGAAAAACACTAGATACTTATAGTATCTATATTTACACTACCAAGAAGGCAATAAAATGTTCAATGTGTCATTTTTTAGTCGTGTACAACAAGTTTTAAAAAATTAGAAGGTAAAATAATACAAGTTCTTCACATAAATTATTTAACCTGAAATCTTATGAAATGCCCAAAGTCATTCAACGAACAGAAATATTTACCCCACACGAGGTCCGTAGGGTGCACCATATCCCTAAGGACGGCCTTTAGCCACACTGCTGTCAGAGCAGAGCCGTTTCCCAGCATTCTTAGAGACAGGAAACACTTTCCTGCTTCACATAATCAAATGGCATCGTAATCTTATTACAGCAGCATTGGTGAAATTTTATCAAGACAACAGCAATACAAGCTCGGCAGTGCAGCATCTCAAAAACTCTCATGCAGAGAGTCGCTTTGAACGGTAGAGTCGCATTGAATTAACAAGCTTAACTAATTTCCCGGTAAGAGGTTATAGTCCAGTGTGCATGTGTTTTGATGACGTCACACAGGCAACATTAAGACTTTAATCAGATGATTATAAGACGATTGGAAGATGGTTTTGTTATTACTTTGCTGTGTTTGTCTCTATTAGTCTGCACTGAGCAGGGCAGAAGAGCATCTGTTTTAATAACCACAGATCTGAGGAAACAAATCACTCTGAAGTAATACAATTAGGAACTTTCATATGATTTAGAAATTAAATGATTTAGTAACGCATCTTCAGGAGTCAAAAAATAATAACATACTCATTGTTCACACTGCAGATAAAATTTTACCTCAGAATAACCCCGTCACTCAAAGCCACTGACATGTTTTGCAAATGTATTATCAGAGTAACACATCACATGATCAAGTTTGTATGGAAGTTTTCCAGCAGCTCGTTCAAAGACCGTCTTGGGATTGACAAACCGGAGTTGCTTTGTGAGTGGGCGTCTGTCTGTGACTCATTTCAGAGATAACAAGAAAAACATTTAAATATTCTGTTTGTTTTCTGTGTATTATCTAGCGACATTATTTTCCTCTGAAAACTCGAGGAGACGTATTTTTATCAGTGAAGTGTGATAGCCTAGCTAACAGGGAATGTTGTCAGAACATTGGCTAACGTTTTCTAAATGTTAATAAACACATTCTTGTTTTTTAACGTTATATAACGTATATCAAAAACGGTTATTCTTGGGTTGTTTGAAGTTTGACTAATGTTCGTCTAACCAAGCAATAACGTTAATACAACATCTAAAATACATTTTGAACATGCCTGGAATATTCAAAATAACATTTTTATGACTTAATGGAAATGTTAGGGAAACGTTCCTACGGCCTAAAATTGTAAGAAGGGTAACAGCTACCCGTAAGCTTCAAAATGTCTATTAATGATCAAAAGACCTCAGACGTGATATCGATTCATCCCAAAAGGTGGAAAAAGCTTCTGTTGCCCATTTCCTCTAGCTGTTAGATCGCCCCACGTGTGCCTCCCTCTCCACTTCAATCTGGCAAAGTGTTTTATTTGCACCTCTGCTGTCGAAAAGCAGTTTATAAACTCTACAGGGTAACTGCCTCCATCTGTTGTGTCTCACCATCCCCCGTAGATCATAACCAGTGGGTCTGTCTGCAGAGATTTGATTGGTCACATAAATCGGATTTGTGAATGCATAACCTTGACAGAGTCACACACTGAGTGTAAATGAAGGACAATCTGGGCCAGACAGTTTGAGATTCAGGCAGTGGAGCACTGATTCCCATTAAAGGTGAAAAGCCGAGCTCTGACAGCAGGGTCAGTCGGTGTCTTTAATGAAATGACCGTGATGCTCTTAGCTGTGTGGTTAACATACTGTAGCTGCTAGTTTAAATGAGAAAGAAACACAGGCTAACGGTCACACAAATCGAAACGCTTTTATTTCTCAATCGAACAGAAAATTTTGGAAGAATCATTATGCGGCCAAAACCACGTTCCAAAACATAACCAAAAACAAACATTTAAAAACATCTAAATACAACACCAGAAGTCCATTTGACTTCTACGACATATTCCAAGTTTCCAGCAAGGGGACAGACTAAAAATTGTTCTGTAATACCCTCTCACTGATTGAAACTAATGTATTCATTGGGTTACTAAAAACACAAGAATTATTTGAGTGGCAATGACGCCAAAAGGTCAAAGAGACCTTATTTATTTTGCTTGTTTTTTTTTAATAAACACATATATAGACCCAAACAAGAAAGTTGGCATTATAAAAAGGCACACCACAGGTACGAAAAGACATATTTAAAAAGGAAAAATACTAAAACTGTATACTAAACAAGAAGAGGGATATAAAGTGATGAATATTTGTAAATATTGTAAATAAATTTTTCAATTTGTTTCTCACACAAAGCTATCATATGAATTCAGAAAACTCAGCACACATTTCACCTGTAATACATATTTGCCTCTTTATTGGTGTTTTTCAGACCTCACTGATCTCAGACTTTATTGTCTTGTGCATCATGGCACAAAATAATGAAAGATGTACGAGTGTAAAAGTCCAGCTTCATCTTCCTGCAGGGTGGTGATGCTGTGGGTGTATCAAAGGGTTTTCTCCAGGATTTCAGATCAGCGCCTCAGACTCACACTGCATCAAACACAGGCATGCTCTGAGTCTGGATGATGCCTTACTTAGGACAGACATGCGGTTCTCAGCTCGCATTTAAATGCACAGCTTTTATATGTATTTTTGGTTCCACTCACTGCGGCTCAAAGCAGATACAGCTGAAAGTCTTTCTGCAGCCATCAATAGTCAGAGCTGTTAAAAATCTGAAAGCTGCTTTTGCTCAAAATAGAATTTATGGATTATGTTTCTCTTCAGAATTGTGGCGAGCTGAAGGTGATGTTTGAAACGGTTCAACAGAAGGACTCTCGCCTCAGTAAAGGTCAGATGCTGTCATAAGCTACTTGTGCAACTCAGGCCCCGAGACTCTGTGTGAAGTAATTCATTTGAAATTAACCGACAGCCGAGATGTATTCGTTCTCACGCGTGCGGTACCGATGAAGCTTTGGCTACAGTCTACCAAAACCAAAGCTTGTACTGTACATAAACCAAAATTTAAACTCCGATATCAAATATGAACTGTGAAACAGTTTTCAATCAAGCAGTCCATATCTCCTATTGGTTATTGGTAGTTTGAGATATAAACACTTATTCTATTAACGTGTTAAATTACTGATTTATGTATTTATTGAGCATATGACTAATATTATATAAAGCCTGCCAAATGCACATTCATTTATGTACCATGCCAGACTAATATAAGATCTCCAGAGTCAAGTCCCTCTCGTGGGTTTTTTGTTAATTCACTGTAACATCTTAACGTGTTGCTTTGCTTACTAGGAAATAAAACAGTTATTTTTCTGTGTAGCTGTTTTGAAACGGTATGCATTGTAAAAAGCGCTCCGTGAATGAACTTGTTGTCCGTGTAAACGCATCTGACGATGCGGAAAACACACAATTAAGCTGATCTCATTTCCACCTCGGCTATTAAAGCCACACGGCGGATGTCTCCGGAGATGAGTCTGACTTTTCACCATATACATCACCGTGACGACCAGACTGAGTTTTACAGTATAACCGCACTAGTTATGACACAACTAAACCGCGACTCATCATCTGAAACTGCAGGACTGTAGAATGCACTTAAGGTGGATCGGTTTGATGTATTATTAATGCTCGGGCGTGTTGCTCTTGAGTTTATAAGAGACGGAAGGAAGAAACGCTTATGGCTGCTCAGAACGAGAAACATCCCACATCACTTATGAGCACTAATACGTTTCTTCTCCTGATCCACTTTAAAACAATACACAAAATTATCATGCGGAAAGTAGCAGTCTGCTAATTAAGTGTACAAAGCATTTACATGGTAACTTATTACACTGTATAAACAACACAATGATTGAATAATACTTTGTCAAAAGAAAGTAAATTAATTGTATTTCATAATTGTTGCGGTCTGCTATATTTACATGATAAAATAAAATACACATTTATCTCCTGTTGTAAATGGCTGCGGTACTTTTTACTTCCTGCCGGAAATGCTCCGATGTAGCTGCTTTCTCTTTAAACCCTCCCCCGAAACGCCCCCAGCCTGCTCTGATTGGTCATTGAGTAAAACTCACCATTTAACCACGCCCATTAAGAACCAATTTTGTGCCCAATTTTTCTATTTAATGTTATTTTTGTAATCAATTACATTTAAGGTAAACATCAGCCCACAGCTGAAAGAAAAATCTTACAAACATTGCAGTTTGTAACACAGATCCATTTCCACACTTTTAAAACTTATCAAGACAGTAAAAACAACAAACAATAAATCTGCATAAAACTGAAGGTAAATCTGGGCTGAGCAGAAATATTTTACTCAGTAACGTTTGCTAGCAGGTTAGCACTGCGTTTCAACCATCAGTAACAGATAAATCCATTAATAATGATGCATACTTACAGGTCCTGATGCCGAAGTACCAACCAAAGTATAAACGATGTGAAAAAAACAATGTGTACAGTGTAGGAAGCAAAGCAAAGTGGTTTTTCTTAGTTGATGGCCGTTCAAAATTGATTTAGACTTAAAATATTATACAAACAACATAACCATTACAGATATTTTATTAGTTTATATTAGATGATTTTACTTGGTTTTTGGAGGGATTTTAAAGCTCCAATCCTAGACCAATCTCTGTTTGAGACATAAAATCACAGGTTACTTTACGAACTTTGCTTTATGTATATTGAAGTCAAATGAAACCAAACTGACATTTCCTGGAAAATTGGACCTGACAGTTAAATTATAGTCAAATTATACAGTCAAATTATAAACCATTATTATATAACCCGCCACTGCAAATCTTAAGGGGAGGATTAGAACACCGCTTTGAATGCTGATCTGTTATGTACTTGCTCAGTCATTCTGGTATTTTCATTCTGGGAAGTTAAGGTATAAAAGCAGTGTTGATGTTCTTTAATGTGTTCTGTGATTTCACAGCCTGTTTCATCAGAACAGATCGTACGAGCTCTTGTTTTAATGCCAAATCTTTAATTCTGTATTTATTGATTAACAGTTTGATCTTTCCTCTCAGCCGTTTCTGGCAGCAGAAGTTTTCTATATTAAAAAATCTGTGTGACACAACTGCAAATTAAAAGTTCCCTCGCAGTGTATTTTCTGGTGATTTTGATCAAATAAGGGCAACCCAAGCTAACAATTTTAGGTTGTAAGAATGTTTGCCTCAACGGTAATGCTGGGTTATAAGACTGTTTTAATTGTGTAACATTTTTCCAATGTTCCTTGATACTGACTGAAGAATAAAGTATTTGATATAAATGATATATATAAAGTTGAACATGAATGATTCTCACTATAGAGGGAATATTAGAGATTGTGCCTCATTAAGGGCAGTTGGTATTTTTCCTGTCAATTATAAAGCAGATCAGACGCTGTGTGAATGTAACGAGTAATACATTCATTTCAGATTGTCTCACCACGACCCTCAGTTCTGTGCAATCTAATTTCAGTAAATACGGTTATTACAAAAAACTGTTCTGAATGATTAAGTGTCTTCCGGTTTACGGTTGTGATTTTATTTCCCAATTTAATAATCAAATCATTTAAAAACATTTTCTTCTTATTTGATCATATCAGTTTGTTTGTTTTCTTGGATTTGAACCCGTGACCCTAGTGTTGCTGGTTGTCGAGCTAGACGGAATATAAGTTCCTATGCAGCTACACAGCACCACTGTTAAGAATGTAACATCAGTCGTCATGTACTGGTTTATTTTTATCCAAATTGATTAAGTTATATAACTTTACCTGACACGGGTAGTTATTACTGACATGTTCAAGACTTTTGAGGCCAAATTTCAAAGCTTCAGATGAATTAAAGAGTCTAAAGTCTATTCTTGCTTTCTCTAGTGCACATCAAAGAAATTGATTTTATTAAAAATAAAACACAAATTGATTTCACGTCACTCCCAGATTGATTGTAGGTCCAATTATATCCCGGGAAACTGTACACCAAACAGCCACATGAAAGAAAGTCAACATTTAAGACATATGTACTGCTTTCATATACTGCATTTTCACCTACAGGAAAATGTAAAACCTTTACTGTAGAGTTCCAATGTACAGTTGTAACCAGAGCTGTAAATATTCTAGAATATAATGTTGCCAATATATTACTGAGGGATGCCTTCCATGTTCTGTCTCTGTTTCTTATGAAGCATCCATGAACTGGCTTTCTCTATGAAATATTGTGATGCAGGCAGAGTTCAGCTCTTGTCTGTGGACACAGCTTGGCCTCTCATGTCAGACGTCCGTTCAGATACAGCAACATTAGTTTTTATTTTGTTTCTAAGTCATTCGTTTTGCCGGCCGCTTTGAAAGCAACATTTGCTGTGTTACATCAAACGAAAGGACTGACGTGTGTAGCAAAAAAAACTCACTTTTATATAAGAAACCTGAGCTAAAGCGTCGATGTTGAACGCAGCCCTGGTCTGGACATCAGTGTGGTGCATTAGCACACATGTTCATGAGACGCACTGTAAACAATCTGACCCTGCAGGCTTCCTCCATTAGCTCGAATGCGCTTCGCTAGTCCATTTAGTCTTACTAAGCTCCACCCCCACACTCTCCATCTCTCTCTTCCTGCATTCCCTCACTCCAAACACACTTCTCCTCCAGGACACAGAAAGAAAGAGCGGGCGAGGAGAGGTCGGAGGAAATGAAGACAGAAACAATGACGTGAGAAGGAGTTTGAGAAGCTGCTGGCTTTGAAACAACCAAACACTCAGATTCAGCGAGTGTTAGTCATTACTGATTAAAACAAATATCTCCATTTTGAATTATTTCATGGTAAAATAGGGTATGTTTGTGGACAGTGTCTGTGCATTTGTGTGCATCAGTGTTTTCTTTAAAATCTCCTGAAAATCTTGAGATAACTGGAATGAACTATCGCTTCAACACACAGACAGAGTCCAATAATCTGGATTACAGCCCACCTTAGGTCAGAGTTTTGGCAACCAGCAGGGCCCACAAGACATCTGCGCCCACCAAAACTCCACAGAAAGCTCTACACCCCTCACGCTTGTTTGATATTTTGGCAAATTCGATAATGCTTTCAGCTGCCAAGAGTGCAGCACTCTTTATTACAGAAAACAGAGAAAAACAGACTGACTTATATATGAGCCATTTGTAACACTATGCAAATGCTTAAGACTATAAACCTGATAGCTAATAAAAAGTAATGTTGCAATGCTATTTACCACAATAGCATAGTGCTAAACAGAGCTGTAGTTTTCCTTCTGTTTGTTTTATGGAGAGTGAAAAACTGTTTGCAAACTTATTTGAAAAGCTTTTGCAGCTGCAGGCAAGTTGAGATACACAGTGGAGCATGTTTTGCAAAACATGATATGACCATTATTAGACTGTTTATTGTTCTACCAAGTTACACAATTCTGTTCAGTAAGACCTCTGAAACTATGACGTCTCCAGTGTCCAAACATGCAAACCCAGCACAGATGCCCGGCGTGATTCTTTCTGAGGCGAACTGAAAGGCGTGATATTTCGAGACACAGCGACATCTGCTGGATGTTTTAGCATCAATTTGAGCCCAGGCTTGACAATCATTCATGCAGGTTACAAAATGAGTTTTAAAAACCATGTATGAAACAGAGAATTGTGTTTGCCATTGCAAGCGCCTCTAATACTGTCCTGCTAGTTGAAAAAATATAGACTGAATTATAACGTTTTGGTAAAAACAGTGGTTACAGTGGGAAACATTTGTATGCATACAGTAAAGTTAATAAAAGTTACAGTAGTCTTAAAATAATTTATTTATCAGGACAAACAAATCTGAAATAAAAATATAGCGTGAGGCTTTTATCACTGCTTGATGACCATGAGCTTTACGTGAAATTTCAGGGTGTCATGGTATTAACATGTTATATGCCCACCATCCACAGCTAAAAATAGCTTCGGCCTTCATATGCAGGCTCTATAAATATTCCTGTTGCGTTGGTCTTCACAGAAGACCTCACAATAAACGTGTTTTGCAGTAGATAACGCTTACAATGCAGTAATGTGTTAATTTCATGCTCAATAAATACCCCCCTGGGCCCTGTAGCCCCGCCCCTAACATACATCTGCCTCACGTATAGAACAGAGATTAGCATTAGCTGATACAGCGCTAAGCAGATCTAAATTAGCCCCAGTGGATTAGCCTGTCTCTCGATGGGAGACCAGTGTGGTGTTAGGGTGAATTACT
>JAZGTJ010011944.1:4656-16359 GCA_036877575.1 Botia almorhae
GCAGTCAGGAAAGAGAGTCAAGAAATCATGGCTGGTATTTCCTCTGATACATCTGTGCAAATGGACATGCGACTCAAACGCAATGCATTGTGGGATACCACACATTGTGTTTTTATTGTATACTGCTTGAATCGTGCTCAGTAACATTCAGTCCGGATGTAATCGTTTAATTTGCTCACCCTTTAATCATAAAGTTCACAGAATGAGTGTTTTTAAGTGTCTCCGTCCGGATGGCTTCATGGGTTACATTGATTTGTTTATAATGTCTGTAATTGTCGCGTTTCATAATCTCTCAAAAATGCAGACCTGTGTTTCAAAGTGCGTCAAGATGAGCTGCTGAGATGAGTGTGATGGATCTTTCCAGAACGCTCGCATCTCTTTCACACGGTTTGGGAGCCGGACTGATTTTGTGGTTAGGCTGGAGGCATTTTTTCCGTATTTTGACATTTGTAAGTGGATGGTAACACTCGCGAGCTACACCCTCTCCACAGCTGTGGTGAGAAGTGGAAGAAAGAGTCCATCATAATCAGCACACAAAGGATGTGCTTTTTTTTGTTCTGTGGCTATAGAGTTGAGATGCATGTCTAATCTGTGATGATTTTGGGGTATTTTGGTGGGGTGGAGGATTTGATGGGGTGGGGGGGAGACGTTAGCCTGAACATCAGCTTTCCATCCTCAAAGTAAATCATCAGAGATGGAGCGCTGATTGCTTTTTGACACCCGTCCAGCACAGATAGTCCAGCACACATCATCTTATTTAAACACACCCAATGTTTTGTGTGTGTGTGTGTGTGTGTGGGAGGGGGGGTTACTTAACCACATATATAAGGACAAATTTGTACCCATAAGTGAGCAAAACCTGACAAATCTGTGCAAAACCTCTTTGAGGATGTCCCCATTTGTAAAAAAAAACACTAAATATACAATGCAAAGTGTTTATAACTAGCTGTGTATAATAACAATAGTTTAAAGAATGTCCCCATTTAGATAGATAATTCAATGTGTGTGTGTGTGTCTGACATACTGATTTAAAGTTATCTGACAATGGCAGCAGTGTGTGTGTGTGTGTGTGTTGGTATAAGTTGTTTACGACTACACAACTGTGTATAATGACGTGTTTGTAAACATGAGCACTTCCTGTGTCTTCATAAACCGAATGTTTTAAAATGTAATAAATTGCTTTTTATGTAAAAAAAAAGAGACAAGTTTTCTGTGTGGGTGAGGTTTAGGGGTGGAATTACGAGAGGAGGGAAATTTGGTTAACTCAGCATAAAAAACATTACACCAATGGAGGTACGTAAAAGTTAAAGTATGTAAAGTAACATGAAATTTTATGTTTTAAACAGAGATGGCGACAGAGAAGCGAAAGTTACAGACTGCAGCTTTAAAAATGCAGAGCGATTGTTCGTAGATGATAACTGAGCATCACTTGCTGAACTTTAATGAACATGGAACATAATGAGGTCATCCGACAACAGTTGTACACACTATACAGTACTTAGTGAAACTTCTATTAGTATGCATACTTTCCCACATGCAATTAAAACATGGTAATATGGTAATTTTTCATTCTGAATAGAGCCAAGGTTATTTGCTTACTGTTACTGAGAAGCAGTGATGGGTTCATACGATTTTGAACCTAACAACTTAACAACAAACATCTGTTTTAAGCACTGACCAACCAGACAGAATACTGAACGGGTTCATAAGCTTAATTTGAGTGCCCGCCTACTAACGTCCCTGAGGTATGCAAATGAGCTCTTTGTAATTGGTGGGTGTAACAAAGGGGATGGGAGTCGCTTAATTAGACAGTACAAACGAGAGCATATTACTCAGCCTGCTTTAATGAAATTACCACAGACAGACAGCAGGTCGCGTTTTGCTTATGTCATAACATGATGGATCACATGACATGACACAGGTCACATGGTGTGTTTGAGCAAAACAGTAGAATGTGTTTGAGTTAGCAGATGAGGAAAACTAAACCAAGTGCTGCCTTATAAAATTTCAGTGCTGCTTTGAAGTCTAAAAAGAAACCGGCTTTTTGCCACAATTATTTTGCAGTTAGAATATGTAAATAAAATACATTTAGCTGGCAAGCAAAATGACACAGATGATAAGACTTCCAGACAATGTATTATTGCAAAACACACAGCTAACAGGGAACGCTCTCAGAACATTGGTGACCATTCTATCAAAGTTCTCACAAAGTTATCAAAATGTTCTTGCAGTAACATTAGTGTAATGTTTTCTAATGTTATATCACTTATCAAAAACATTATTATTAGGTAGTTAGTTGAACGTTTAAAAATGTTATAGGTAAAAGTTTGCATAACATTCTCATAAACAAGCAATAATGTTAATGCAATGTCTAGAAAATGTTTTTAAATGTTTATGTAGAAATGTAGAAAATATTTTAAATGTTTGTTACTTAATGGAAACATTAGAAAAATGTTCTTACAACCTGACATTGTTAGCTGGTTAATCACTGATAGGGGCCGAGCAGCCGAGAGTGATGAAGAAGAGCTTTATCTTTGTGCTAGCGACTGGAAGATTGTACAAGAAAACCGTTAGCAAACCAAATCTCAAACAGAAACAATACACGCATTGTTTTGGACATAAAAAGGACATCAAATAATTTGTCGTTTTCTGATTGACGAGCATTAGTGGTTGATAGCTAATGTGAAAAAGTACATCTGCGCTGAGACACCTGCATGAACACAAATTTATACAGCCATTAAAACTCCCCCTGGAATCAGTTAGTTCAAAACCATCGTTTAAAAAATAATGCTACTGCTGCGATTGTCTTTCGTTTTTATTGATATTTTGTCATCTCGTGCGGTGACATCAGACGTCTTAAAGTGCGACTTCAGCGTCCGACCGCTTTTCTGAGGCCGCTGTACACTAAAATGACAACAGCGGCACTGTTACTAAAAGCCTCGCAGGTTCTGTCAGCAGCACAGGTGCAGTTTCTCAGAGCGGGCGTCGCAGTTCTGCAGCTCTGCGTGTTCGAAAAGAAAAAAATAACAACACAAAGTGTAATATGGGCTTGAACAGGAAGCATCACACGGCTGTTTCTTCTCTTAATCTCGACACCGATCTTAATTCTAATAAAATGTTTCTTTTTTCCAGACCAGCGGCACTCCGTCGTTTTTCTGCGGTCATACTTTATTGAATATTATTTTAGATAAGAATATAATCCTTTCCTCCAGATGATGTATATTGACCACTTTTTTATCAATAACGGTGTACAAAGCTACAGACCTTTACAAGTGGAGTGTGTGTGTGTGTGTGTCTGTGTGTCTGTGTGTCTGTGTGTGTGTGTGTGTGTTTTATTCTCCTGACTTCTGATCTATTGGAGTAAATCCACATGATCTTGGATCCTGTATCACCCTGAAGGGGTTTATTTTGTGATTATGACCGGCTGGCTGTACATTATCTTGCTTATTACACGGCTGTTCCCCACATAAATAAATACGCAGGTGTAAAATAATGCTTTCATTTGAAATGACTGTGTTATGGGAAGAGAGAGAGGCCGCAGGGATTCGAGAGATGTGAAACTAACACAGTTGTAGGAAATCAATGGCCTGGAACAGCCATCGGTCATATTTGTTTATATATTATATATTTAGCACTTATTAAACTGCAAAACGCTGTGAATGATTGATCGATACACTTGATCGGTACTATTTTTTCCGCACTTTAAAAAAAAATATGTGATGAAGTAGATTCTGAAGCCCATAAATTTGACATTTTCTCTTTTTTCTCAAGAAAAGAACAGTGATCTCAGCTATTAGGGAATACTCTCAGAACATTGGCAAACATTATCTTAAAGGTCTCTCAAAGTTATCTCAAAGTTAATATAAGCGTTCTTGCAGGAACGTTAGAAACATCAGTCTTATCTAGGGAGGTGCGGCTCCAGGGAGGTGCGGCTCCAGGGAGGTGCGGCTCCAGGGAGGTGCGGCTCCAGGGAGGTGAGGCTCCAGGGAGGTGAGGCTCCAGGGAGGTGAGGCTCCAGGGAGGTGCGGCTCCAGGGAGGTGCGGCTCCAGGGAGGTGCGGCTCCAGGGAGGTGCGGCTCCAGGGAGGTGCGGCTCCAGGGAGGTGTGTTTAGTGGCCCTAAAGAAACTGGGCACTTTTAAACATTTACGTTGCACATAAAAGATATACTTTTGATTGTATTAGACAACATAAAATATCAATTCACATGGCATCTGAAAACAAACAATGCTCAACCTTTTTCTCAGGGATAACTTCACTTTTCTATTTAACTACTTTTAACTATTTCTGCAGTTATTTTTAACCAGTTAATGTCAATGTCATTTTCACTGGATGTATGAAGTCAGATTTGTGAGCTGAACAATCACAGGTGAAGTTTTGTACTGTATATGAAAGCATGATAATGCTGTAGTGTCTCTCTTTAAAAGATACAGTCATTTGATTTTTTTTTTTCACATAATACAATGACATTCATGTGTTTAAACGAGGACACGTCCAAACACTTTGTGGGGTCATTGTATGGCTACAGTACATTTGTTGTGGTGTTGATGAGCTGATGATGTTGGCTGGAGAAAGCTTCAGATTGGAGCAGATCTTCATGGCAGATGTCCCTGTATGAGTCCACACTGAGGCGACACCTCACCCCAAAACCTCATCCAGGAGACCCCAAAACCTCATCCAGGAGGAAGTCAGAATATACGTGAGCTTTCAGATCAGAACCACATGAAATACATGCTTCTGAAACGCAAACCTGTTTTGATCTTCCAGTGTCTTTTATAAGCCTGTGCCCCTGCTCACAATTTTAGGTTGTAAGAACGTTTCCCTAACCTTTCCATTAAGCAACAAAAACGTTAATGTTGTTTTGAATGTTCTAGGAATGTTCTAGGAACGTTTTTTTAAGGTTGTATTAACAATATTGCTCGTTTATAAGATCATTATTTAATCTTTTTTAATTCTGTAACCTTTTTAAAACGCTCCCCTAACAACTTAAGAATAAAGTTTTTGATATACATAATGTTAAAGAAATGTTCTACGTACATTACAGCAGGAACGTTTTTGGATAACGTTGAGAGAATGTTCTGGGAATGTTGCCTGTTAGGTGGGAAGCTCCTGTTTGGAGTTTGGTTGTATTATTTGTCTTAATCAAACAGTCTGTGTTGCTCACACTTGCCGTCTTGCTTCTGTCCTCTCACTGTATCTTTCTCACGTTGTTTTGCGTTTTCTGTACCACAGTTTGATCCTCGAGGCCTGCGTGGTATTGTTGGAATTAAGTGATGCAACATAACAAAATTCCCAGCGTCGGCTTCCATGCGGATTTCAGGGCACAGAACGTTTTCTCAAATGCCGTTATCGGCCCGTTCCGACCCAGCTTGTTATCAGCACCAGATGAGCGGTGACTTCAGCCATTCAGTGTACACTAATGAGAACCATAAAGCCCCTACCGGATAAATAATTAGGTAGCCTTGCAAAAATTCCACGTTTAATATTAAAACCTCTCCTGAAGTGAACAGTGTCAGTGATTTCTGATGTTGTCTTATCTTTAATTTTGAATGTTACGCTGTATTTTTGTCTAGTCTCTGAAGGTTGACTGCGTCGAGTAATAAATGTGTATCACTAGCAGAAGCTTTAATCGTTTAATCGTCATGTTTCAAACCCTAAATAATCACACGCGGAAATATTTCCCTCTGACAGGCCGCTTATGAGCTAATCCTTCAGAAAGATTGTTAATAAACATTTAGATTAACGATGTTTGGAACGTGTTTGTATGTTTTGTTTTGATTGTTTCGGTTCAGACGATGAATATTTCATCTGTCAGACGTCATTTCTTTGTTTCCTGAGGGAAATGCCGGCTTTTCCGATCCAGACTTTGGTTTGAGGAGAAGGAATGCCGCCTCAGAGCAGTCGTAAATGTTGCCATGACAACAGTTATTTTTAGTTAAGATCACACACAATGGACCTCATTCATTAAAACACAAGCACAATGAATTGTTCGTGAAACGAGTCAGTTCAGTTAAGTAAAAGTAATTCAGTTCAGTTCTACAGTTTGGTTTTAAATCATGAATGATTTTTGGCACTGATGTTTCATGAATGAGGCTCAGTGTGTCTTGTGTGACTCTTTATACAGTGTAACGCGCAGTACATGCAAACGATGAGTGTCATGGCAGTGGCGAAATTTAAGATTTTCATTGAGAAAGAAACCAATCACAATTCGGTATGTAAGACAGAAGACCAATAGCAATCCAGTGTGCAGAAATTACAGTGTTGTCATCAATATTTAGGCTTTTATCTAATAGATGTGAGGTCACAATATTATATATTCTAGTGTAATCCCAAAAGTTGAATAAATTAATAATTAAAAAAATATGAAAATATAATTTACAGTGTTTCCCAGAATCAGAAATATTGATGACCTCAATAGAACCCAGCTAACAGGGAACGTTCTCAGAACTTTGGCTAACGTTCTTATAAAGTTCTCTCAAAGTTATCAAAAACATTCTTGCAGTAATGTTAGTAAAACTTTTTTAATATATATCAAAAACGTTATTCTTAAGTTGTTAGTGGAGCATTTTAAAACGTTATAGAAATAAAAAATGTTTAAATAACATTCTTATAACCAAGCAATGATGTTAATGCAACGTTCTACTTTCAAAATAAGATTTTTGTTACGTAATGGAAATGTTAGAGAAACTTACAATCAAACATTGTTAGTGGGGAAGACTTTTAATTTGTCTCACCCCAACCAGACTCAATTTTATTTTCCTTAATTTAGTCGTAAATAGCTTTAATTCTCAGAAATAAAGGACAACGTTTTGATGTGTTTTATCTCATCTTTGAGATCGAAACAGAGTGACTGTTAACATGTGATCTGTACACGTTTATTATGTGTTGCGTTCAGACAGAGTTTTACTCCCTCATCATCGGCTGCTGTTGTTGTCAGTCTGTTGGCATTCCTGTTGTTCTAGTACTGTTCCGACAGCTTCAGGAGGGGGATGGAAGAACGAGTGACATTATCCTCTTCGTCTTTGATGACGAGTCGTGTTTCAGCACTAGCTAATCTGGAGCGCTAATCTCTCCAGGAGATAGAAATAAACAAGCAGGTCTGTGCCACGCACGGGTGAAGCTCAGAGGGATTATGGTAATTTTAGGGATAAGCAGAAGTATTTGAAACATGGATGTTCTTAGAGAGAAGTTGCTTTTAATAGGTGAGAATTATGTTTAAAAAAATAATTCTTGTGTTTTTATTCTTTAAGTTTTTTTTTTATTTTAGCTTTTGCATTCTGTAGATGTTCGGATGCTTTTTGATATCGTTTGGCCCCACAATCCCAGTTGGTGTTTGACGGAGAAAAAAGCGTCCAAGCGTCCAAAATTCTGAAACTCTGAAATCAATTACGAGTTGCGGCTCAAATGAAAGGCAAGTTAAAAGTCACGCTGGCTCGCCTTTAACCGCGTCCATTACAAAGAGAAAATGAAATCACATCACATACCTGATCCACAAAATAAAGCTCTTTTAAAATGGACTGCTGGGTGGCATCCAGCCTGGCAGACGGTGCGGGCGTTGATGGCCAGCCCCTGGGCCTGAGGATGCTTGGCCCAAGTGTGACGGGCCTGGGCACGTATCACTGGGTTCTGGCCCGTCCGCTGGGAGCTCCTAAGCCATGCTGTCTGAAGGAGAACCGATGGGCTTGGCAGAACATGTGGGCATGCGGCGCTCGTCTGCGTGGGCACCCGATGTTATCGCCTTGAGCCACTGAACGCGCTGCCCGACTCTTTGAACCCGGCCCAACTGACCTCGCTGACTGCGCCTCACACAAAACAGCCGCCTCAGAACTTCAAAACAAGCTGTAACGGTTTATTTCTTTCCTGTACTTTTCTCTTTGGGTGTGTGAATCAACTGAAAATGCAAAACAGTCAAAATGGCCTTTAGATACAAAAATAAGCACGTCGTTGTGTCACGCCCGCTACACGCTTCTTTTTCCTCACGCGCTGTATTTCCTCCAAAGCAGAACCTTGAATGTTGACCTAAAATGCAAACAAAAACCTGGATGGAGAGGGAGTCCATGACAGTGCAGAGCGCTGGGTGGGTGAAACGGCGACCCGGGATTTTAAAAGAAACCCTGCGGAGGCTCTCTAGGGGTGAGGGGTGCACGCTCTCTGCTCGGCTGTCTCTGGAAGTCTGCTGCCAGGACCTATCTTTTGTCTTCCATTATCTTTATTTTCTTATTATTTAAAATGGCCGGATTTTCCTTCCTCTGCTCCAGCGGTCTTTTTCGATATCCATTTAGATTGAGGCTTCATTAACAAAACATTCAGACAATGGAGTGACTTCTAATTAAGAGCAACAGCAACTGGCCTCTGGCACTGTATCCCAGCGTTCCATCTTATTTGCTGGGGAAGATTCATTTGTTTCTTAATTAAGAAAAACACCAATGGCGTGAAAAATCAACTTATGTTACCTGAATCCTAATTAGTTAAATAGTAAGTGGAAAAACACATTCCAGTAGCCCCAGAAATGAACTCGCCGCTGATAAAAATGAACTTGCGTCGCATAAATTCCAGCCGGATGGAAAGTGTGCTCTCATTACGGCTAAGACAATATGCAAACTATCTTCAAAGAAATCAAATTGCGGGAATGTTTTCATTTGCATGCATTAACCATTAACATAATGAGGGGAAGTGACACTGGACCTGGACCGCGCGTCTGCTTGAGTTGATAACTACTACATCTACAAATAGTCTTTCTGCAGGAAAGAAAAAAATTGAATGCAGGCAGTCAAACCGTCTCTGAACTGTGTAGCAGCGGGTGTGAGTGTGTGCAATCGTACAAACCTGCTGTGGCGCATGTCACCGCCTGCAGAAGATGAGCCCCTAACACACACACAACAGCTCCCCAGCTAACACATTTAGGTTGTTAGAACGTTTCCCTAACATTTTCAATAAGTAACAAAAATGTTATAAAATTATTTTAAAAAAGCAAAAACAATGTTTTTATATAAGTTGTATTAACATTACGGCTTGTTTATCAGGCGTTAGTCAAACATACTTATTTCTGTAACGTTTTTCCCTATTTAACGATAACGTTTTGATGTGTATATGTATTATGTTAAAAAAGGTTGTACTAACGTTACTGCAAGAATGTTTCGGATAACTTTGTGAGAACTTTTAAACATCCTTAACCAACATTCTGAGAACATTCCTGTTAGCTGCGTCTGCCCGATCATAATGCAAGCAGGCCGCCAACGCTGGTACGGTTGCGAGCGTGCTGCATGCACAAAACTCAACTGTTTTCAAATCCAGAAGCATTTGACGTGCTCGCTGCATGCTATTGCAAGCGATCAGCCTCTCAGGTCAAACGATTCAATTAAGTGTCTGTTTATGCTTGATACGAAAGCTGTGTGTCGTCCTCACTTATCACCTTTTCTGCAGATCGCTGTTCTCCCAGAATGCCACAGGAGAGATTGCTGCGGCTGTAATTAAAATGGCACGGAGACAAATTTGACGTAGCGGCTAAAGACGCGGGGAGGGCCGAAGAGGAACGTGGGAGTGTTTCGAAAAAGCCGCTGCAACATTATTAGCCAATTAGAAAAAAGCATATGTTTTATAGTAAGACAGTTTTAAGAGAGTCGAACCGTGGACCTGGTGAGTCAAGTGGGTTGTCGTTTAGAGGTTTATTGGCATTTTTATGATGTCAATATGTGCATCAGTTTAGAAGTCACTTCAATGCTGATCAAACGGGGTCAAAGAACGAGTGACAGCTTGATTATTGCTGTTTATAACCTGACTTTAAATCTAAGCTAAAGGAGGTCCAGTTGCCGGTTCTGATGTAGCCCAGTGTGGTTGATTGGACCGCCGCCCAGAGTCCCAGCTGCGCTGCATTTGATGCACGATTGGCAGGCGCATGTGTTCTCGCTTCTCGTGGCATCCGAACCTTTCACCAGTGAGACATGTGACTTCTTACTGGAGCCTGAAAAAAAAATCAAACGTGCCAGTAAGCCACAGAAATGAAAGACGAAAAAGAGACGGAATGACAAAAAAACGACTTTGGATTTCCAGCAGAAGTCTTCCTTGGGCTTCTCACGATTTGCATTGTTATGGGAGATAAGGCCGATGTTTTTCCTGGGCTGTACATTTGGTGTGAAATATTTCAAGTGTAAACCGAGCGAGCGTTCTCTTAATGAGCGGGGAATCCGGGCTCTGCCGGGATGGAGTCTTAAGTAGCAGCTTGCTGCCTCGGATGTCTGATATCTGAATATTTAAAAGAGTTTTAAACTCATCTGCAAATGTGATTTGCACATATCACACACATGCAGAATCGTCGGCTTGCCACATCGCCAGCTTCAGAGCAAAGACGAGAACACAGGGAGAGAGAGAGAGGGAGAGAGAGAGGGAGAGAGAGAGAGGGAGATGATGCATATATGGGCTGCCACTGATGTATTCCAGTCTTGACCTAATTTACCTCCCTGCCAGTGAGCTCATATGCATACTGTACATTTACTAAATCAAACCTGTGCAAACCTCGTCTTCTCCCTCAGACAGGGGTAAACAGCTTTGTTGTCATAATGCGGCCGCAGTAAATTTGATAACTGTGTCCCAATGCAACAGAGCACAAAATAATTTGGCCGTGGTTCTGATGCCCGCGGCCCAGGGGAGCGCCCGCGGGAGGCAAGACGTCCATTGACATGCGAAGCACGCGGCGATATAATTATGGCTGCCCATCTTTGTTCCTCTCTGGCGTCTTCACACCGCACTCGTAATTTGCTTGTAATATGGAAGCGTTTAGTAAAAAGGAACCTGTGATATTTGGGCTGGAGGATTCTCGGTGTGCTTGATGGTGTTGTCATGAGCTCAGTTTGAGTCTCGCAGCTTCAAGCTGTTATATAAGAATTCTGTTACCTGTAAATGTTGCTTGTGTTGTTCTGTTGATAATAAAATGTAATAGTAGTTAAATAAACAAATGCCATAATAATTAGAACATTTTTTATATATTATATAACATGTTTTTAAAAAAAATCTGTCTAATTAATGAATTTCTGTTCCGTAAATAACAGATAATTATAGAATAAATATTATATAACATTAACATGACAATATATAGCAATAATATTTTTGTGGTTATGGTATTATTATTAATATAACTGTTTTTTAAAAACATTATAAAAAAGCAATCATTGTTTTTAATTTAAATTTTAGCAGAATATAACGAGGCTTATTTTTTTTATTTACCACTTCATAATTAAATCAGAAATAAAGAAGGAAAGACATTTTCAAGCATGTGTGTGTGTGTGCGTGGTGTGTGTTGTGTGTGCTCTGCTGTCATCTCGTAAGCACTCAGTGTGTGTGTGTGTGTGTGTGTGTGTGTGTGTGTGCTCTGCTGTCATCTCTTAAGCACTCTTCTGACTGAACTTTCTCTCCCAGCTTTGGTTAAAGGTCATTGTGATGTTGTCTGTGTGTTATTGTGGGAGTGACTGTGGAAGCAACATTTTTCTCTCCAACACACAGTTGCCGCTTGGAAGCATGTAAAGATATTTTGCTGTATTTCATATGGTTTTGTAGTTTTTCCAGACAGACACTCAGATCAGTTTTCCACAATTGTTTGATGTCTTACTAATGTGTTTACATCATTTGATTTTCTTTTATCTGATGGTGTCTTTAATTTCACAATATTTCTAAAACATTACCGGTAAATCTTATCGTATTATTAAATGATA
>JAZGTJ010011945.1:3725-16358 GCA_036877575.1 Botia almorhae
GTCAGTTAATTGAGGTTACCTAGTTTATATAGATGTATGTTTCAGTTTGAATATTTTTAAACCTACAGAACAAGAGAATTTAAAATGTGTTGTTTTGCACAGCTGCAATAACAGAAACAAAGAAACAAAACACATTGCAATAGTACTTTCAATATATTACTTTCAAGAAGGTAATATATCACATATTAGGCAGGGCCAGTGTGCTGCGTAGATTTGCTGTATTAAACTGTCCCACGAGGCACTTTATGACAAAACTATTACAGCTGGAAGAATCTGCTCCCACCCAATAACCCCAAGGCATTTTAATTGTAACGACTGTCAAACATGTCATGTTTTGAGGGGTGATGGTAACCAAACACAGACTGTTAACTCTGATCCACACCAACTCTGTTGTTGACACAGAACAATGTCACATTCCTCTGTGACTGTCTATTGTGTTCAGTGAGGTCAAGTTCAGGGAAAACAATCCGTGTCTTTTAAAACGCGTGTGAACGCCTTAAACGCACGACTGTAGTTCATCAGACGACGGGAGTGATTTAGAACCGGTGTCAGACCACCAATAAATTCACATCACCATCAGAAGCGTTTTAGTCATGCTCAAGTTGAGAGCGTCTCTTCTAGGAAGAGGGGGCCATTCTGCAAGAGGGGTAAAATCACCGCCAGGAAACGGTTTCAATTCTAATGAATTCACTTTAAGATGGTCCAGTGTAAACACTGACTCAGTATTCCAATGGTTCTTAATCCTTTTCTTCTTTTGTTTTTGTAGCTTTAATCCAGATTGTTGTTACCGCCTTGACATTAAATCCTGCAGTTGAAATCAGAAACAAATGAAGATCGTTTCTTTGCTGCCAATGCATGGAGATAAAGCCAATTTTTGATCTGAAGAAACCAGGTTTGGGGTTTGAAATGATAACAGTGGTGTGTTCGGGTCACTTGTGGACTGGAGTGAAATATGAACGGCCGGACAAGGCTAACAAAATCTGGGACTTTATCCCATTTTAACATGTTTGTTTAACTCAAAACCAGACTGTACCAGGAATTCTGCAGAACTTTCCTCGTTTGGAAATCCTTTCTACAAAGTTTAAACCTTTCAGTTTTCAGATGTTCAGTAACTGATTTAAATGGTTAAGGTTAATAGGCTTTTAGGCAAGTGACTATTAACAAGCTTAAAAGCAGTTTAACAACCGCTGCACTGAAATGAACTTTTCTAATGTAAATTGAACTGTTTAATGCAAAGAGTTTGGCTCAGAAAGAACCTCATTCCTAAGACAATAAAACAGTGTTTCATCAGAGCAGTTCTGTTCTGCTACCATCAGACATGGGCAGGGCTGCAGACTACACACAATTTGATATAACACAAAGTGTGACTACACAACTGTCATTGATTTAAGTGTGTATTTCTTCACCCAACGACACCTTCTGGTTCTCGAGCAGCTGTGTAAAAGATTTTGGATCTGCTTTGGCCGGAGTCTCGTTTCCCTTTGACCTCATTGGCTAACGTGCCAAAACATAATCTCTTAAGCGCTTGAATTGAGTCGTCGTCTCGGATTGCTTTGCGTTACTATAAAATGTTTCCTGTGTTTGGTTGTGTTTCTCTAGCGTTTGTTTACTGTGATCAGATCAAATGCGCCGGATACCCAGCTAACGTTCTGAGAACGTTGGCTAACAAGTTTTCTCAAAGTTCATCAAAAATGTTCTTGAAATAACGTTCCTGGAACATTTTGTAACAGTATATATGAGATCGATCAAAAATGTTAGTCTTATGTTGTTAGTGGAACGTTTAAAAAGTTACAACATTAAAAAATGTTTGAATAACGTTCTTACAACCAAGCAATAATCTGTTTGCTGGGAAACCGCAGACATCACAACAGAGCATTGTGACACATTTAACAACTGAGTCCTAAATCAATAATCAGTTAAGATGCAGCTTCTGTTTGCATTATTTGTAGGAATGAGCCTGCGGGAGACGACCAAGATAAAAGCTCATCAGCTTTCACTCAGTTTCATCCTTGCTGAAACGGTAAGCACAGATGTACTGTCGTAAATTTACAGTAAACTCACAGTGCAGTATATAGTTACTTAAAAAATCCTAATAGCGCACAGATATCAGAAGGGACTTTGATATGCTTTATGTCAGCTAATTACATTTCTACGCATTACTGATGAGAATTTGAAACATATTGTGTTTGTTAAATGGGTTATTTATGCTTGCCAGGAAGTTCTGCTGGTAATAAAACTGAAGCGCCTGAGGCGGTAAGCCCTGCCGAGTCTCCAGAAGACCAGCACAGATGGTCATGATAGTTTTCAGGTACAGAAATGACTTGGGAGATAAACAGATGCTGAACCTGTGATTTTAATGACTCACGTTTAATGATTATGTTTGATTCTACAAAGCGTTCAGCAACCTTCATCTCTGTAACATCCGTCAGTGAGCAAGGACCAAACGCTCCTGTCTTCAGACAAAACTGTACGTTTGCGGAACACACGCGAGACATTAGACCGATGACAAATATACGACTGGAGAACATAAACCCCCTTTATTTACAGTAACAGATTTCAGACTGGTTATTAAATTTGCCTTCAGTGCTTCTATTAAACTTCAACACTAACATTAACTGAAGGCAAAGGTCATATTTTACGTTATTTATTTTAGTTCTGAAATGTTTGAACACAGGGAGGAACACAAAGAGTCACTGACACGTTTGCAGTTGTTTAGTGTGCTAACACGTTTAAAAATGCGCTCATCGATGGAGTAACTGAACGGGCCATTTCACCGTCCTCAGCATCCAGTGCAATGCGCCCAGTCCAGCTGCCTTAAGAGCCATTTCACAATATTTAAACTGGTTCCATATGTTTCCTCTGGCGGTCAGGCACTGGTCTGACTCTCACTCAGCATGCAGTTTGTTTCATGAGCTGCATTACATAAGTCGGATCTATTTGTTACAGGTGAGGTCTCCCTCACATCCAAAATGTAAGGGGCTCCAGAGCCCTATGTCAACTGTATATATATATACAGGGACAGCTATGAGTTAGTCATTCCTATGTTAATTTTCCAGCAAATACTGGATTTGTTTGAGCATCCCAACCAGTACAGCGTAACAGCTCAACCAATCACATTTCTTTAAAGTGACGCTGTCTGTTTGTCCGACCAGTGGCAGATGGGGGAAGTGTTTGTGAAACCATTTTAAAAATAGCCACTATTTTTGCACTTCATATTTAGTGGCCCAGAAATGACATGCCTCATTTTTAACAACAAAGACCTCTTTATTAGCTTAAACAAGCCCTATAAAGCAGCGAGCTTGTTGCTCTTGGGTACGGCTGTTTATTTAAACGCAAAGCTCCGTGCCACAAATAAACGTTCTTTGAGTACGAATATTTTCCTCCAGGGGGTTCGTGGGGCGGACCGCGCTAGTTTTCCCACCCAGCATCTCATTAGAGTTCCGTGGGTTGTGACGTCACCCTCGCGCCACCTCGGTGCGCACAATGAGCCCTCAGTTCCAATCTTTAAACTCCAACCGTCTCTTCATCACATCTTCAACAAACCCAACACCACCTCAACTTCCAGGATATATTTCCTCTTTGGTGTGCCCAGTTGTTTTTCACAAATAATTAAAATGATAATAAAAGAGATCCTTCTTTCGGCATTCACAGGTTGCAGGTTTCTGAACAGAAAACAGATGGAGGCCATTATCTGCCCTCTCTAAACACCGAGCAGCGTTTGTTAGCTTTACGCCTCATTTTGAAACCATTTTGAAATGTGTTATCATAGGTGTCCTCAGAGAGGGTCAGCGTCGCATGAACCACAGAGTCCTTCTGCATGTCCAGCTCAGGCGTCCTCGGTCCAAAAGAAACATTCCTCTCAGGGCTGCAATATGTATTTCATACAGCCTCAAAAACTCTGTGTGTGGAGCGTTGTTTCTTACAGGGCCTGATGCCAACTGCCCTTTTTAAAATAACTGCCAACACACCCTGTGCTACAAATGAATGAACCAATTAGGTCTGTTGCCTCATGAAGAACCTTCTCAAGATCCACAAGGAACTACAGTATCAAAGATCTGGTGCTTAAGGAACCCAGATACCGATCCAATGATTTGAAGAACCTGTACCGTAACTTAAAGTCACCAAATCAAAACACACTTTAAGCATACAGTATACAGTAATATAGCATAAGAATACTCTTATATTTATGGAACTGAAAACCTTCTCTGATGACATCAGTCTGATGGCTTGGGTGGAGCCAGAGCTGTAAACCAGTCCACAAAATCCACTGGTTTAATGTGATCTGGCAGTCATGAGGGGAAAGGTCAAAGTTCAGCCGTGGTCATCACAGACCAATAGAAGCATCTATGAAACATCTGGTAACATGACCTTAAGCTCAGCAGCCAAACAGCTGCCAGGCAGATCTGATTAACCCCAACTAACCCCAAACCTACATCATGCATTGCAATGTCAATTAATACCAAACCTCTGTGTGTTTTCAATCTAACGGATTCGTCATTGGGAGAAGTTAGTGTAGTTGTGCTACAGTAAGTTTAAATAGCTTTAAAAGTAACCAAATCTCGCTCCAAACCGATAGATGGCAAACTCAGCTCTCCAAGCAGCACAGAGCCCTTCATTCATGTCAAATAAAGCCATGCATTATTAATTGATACCTTTGCACAGTCACGGCCCCCTTAATTTGTTTAACCAGCTGTTTCCTCTTTAGTGCTTTTGGGTGCATTGAAACGCATCCTCTGTACGCGTCCATTTCGCCTCGTAAGAACCTTCTGTTCTCGCTTTTCTCTCCGCAGAATGTGGGCTGCGCTCGCCGGTCTCTTTGGAGCCAGGCCGTCTCATAATTCAGTGATAAATAACAAGGGGAAGTTGTTTGTGTTCATGTTAATGGGGCTGTTCAAATGAATGAAGTCCACCGCTGGTCAACCGCTTTAAAAACCACAGATTGATTTGAGGGAAAGATCGAGCGCAGATGACGCACGTTGTCATCATAAGCGCAATTCAATTGCAACGTTTTGGCAAATGGCAAAGACTCTTCGATTCGAAAAAATACAGCACAATAATGAAATAATTAACTGTAGCCTTCTTATAAAAACATAATAACAATATTAACAGCAGTGTCCTGGAGTGAGTGCTAAAAGGGTTTTAATGACCTCATACTAATTGAGAGACCAACTTAAGAGAGAACCTGATATTAAAAACGCCGCGTTATCTGTCATCTTCGCACATATAAATAAAAAAGTAACGAGTAAACTGAGAACTGTTTCCTGTTGTTCTTCTGAGTTAGTCAATATAATCATTTAATAAGAAACGTTTTTGTCCCCTAATCTAATAACACGTTGGAATATTATCATTATTTTATCATTGTTCTACTTTTATATTATTTATATGTATTAATAAATACCCAGTTAGTACACGCATTTTGGAAACACGTTTAGGAATAATTTACGTGAAAGTTAAGGATCTCTGCTTCCTCATTAAAACCCATAGTTAACGCGTTTAAGACGCTTAGAATCTAAATATGCGACCCTGCAGAAGATAAGATGGTCTTGGGTTTTACAGGTGCGGTTTTTGTTTTGACTAAATGCTCCAACTTAAAAAGCCCAGTTTTAATTTTGTGCGTGTGAAAACAGAGAGATGAGCGTGTGGAAAGCGGCTCTTACCTCGTGAAGCAGCGCTGCGCGTCCGGCTGAATGATCTCCGAGGAGACCCGCATCCAAACTGCGCCGCTCCTTGCACACGTCACACAGTCAGAGCGGAGGTGCGACTGCGTGCGTCAACAGTTCGAGGTTTTAAGAACATTTCCCTGCTCAGAACGTTGTAAAGTTACAAGAACGTTCTTGGAACGTTTAACACGTGCAGTTTTTTGACGTTGTATTAACGTTGTTGGTTGGTTATTAAAACGTCATTCAAACAATTTGTAATTGGCTAACGTTTTTAAACGTTAAACGTTCCACTAGCAACTTAAGAATAACGTTATATATATATATAACATAAAAAACGTTCTAGTAGAGTTACTGCAAAAGTTTTTTATACGGAGAGAACTTTTAGAGAAAGTTAGCCAACGTTCAGAGAACGTTCCCTGTTACCTGGGTATCCAGCAATTACTTTGCGTTGGTTTCAAGCATTTTGTGTAGACAGTAACAAGTTAGTATGAATTTTGAATTATGTCACGTGTTTCTATAGTGAAATGTTAATATTCTTAATAAACTCTTTCCGTTTAGGGCACTTTGGTTATGAGGACTAGATGATTTCTGATGACTTTAGAGTCATTCTGTCTGTGTTACCAGTTATGGTTAAATTTAGGACTGTGAGCAGCGGTTCACATAATGTTTTTCATACGATTGAACTGGAGAGGCAGCAGTTACGATTGTAGCCTAATTTGGTCAAATTTGCTCCAAACATTGTACGATGTGCCCTCGTTTCTTTTAAAGGAAACGCTTTTGAATATCTTTGTTTTATAACGATAAGGTCACGGGTCTATTTATGGCGACTTCTTTCACCTTAAAGCCATTTTAGCTTTGGAACGAAAATGTGACCCAGGTTGTTTTAATATGACGTTACAAACATCCCGTTTATTACGCGCCCTCAGACTTAAGCTGGAACGAGATACAGACCCCAGCTTGCTAAGAGGCTGTAAGAACGTTTTCCTAACATTTCCATTAAGTAACAGAAACATTAAAGGTGTTTTTCTAGTTATATTAAGTTCGAGATGTATTCATGTTATTGCTTGGTTATAAGAACACATTGTTTAATTCTGTAGTGTTTTTAAAACGTTCCGCTAACTACTTAAGAATAACATTTTGATTGATCTATAATGTTAAAACAACGATCTACTAATGTTACTGCTAGAATGTTTTGATAACATTGAGATAACTTTGAAAGAATGTTAGCCAATGTTCTGAGTATGTTTCCTGTTAGCTGTGGAAGAGCACATACAGCAGAAACGCACATAAACACTGAGGCTGTAGAAGTTAACTGCACAAGGAGATGAAGTGACTGTATCTCTATGGGGACTGTATGGGCTCTGGTTCAGTTTACACTATTGGCTCTGGTTTAGTTTACAGCCAGTTACATTAGACCTCAGCGTGCTGCGTTTATTCCAGATGAATTCCAATGAGTCGTAAACATCATTTATTGATTAGCTGTTTTATGCAGCTTTGGTTACAATCACTTTGTAATAGCTGAGCTTGACAGAAAATGTAAATTAACAAATTGAGAGACGTTTTTAGTGGTGCTTGCATTTTTAGACACAGTTTTGTGCTTTTTTGCACAGACACAGAAAAATACCTCATTTTGTTGCATTTGTTCAGGAACTTTTTTCTCTATTTTCCAAATCTGTTAACCAAATTCACCCGCATATATATTTTTAAAACACGGTGCTCGCTGATTTTTGTGTCTTTTATAATGCCTTAGAACAACAACATGCGATATCTTCATCTTCAAAGCAGCTTCAGTGGGGTTCACGAGCACCAAACATCCATCCAAAAACGTGGAGAAAAACACGTTCATGCTTCACTTGTGGACGGGGCTTAAACTTCACACGTTTTTGGGAAGCACGCATGAGCGCCTCGGCTGTTTACAATCAACCCACACAAAGACGCCTTTTCTGCAGATACCTGCAGAGCGATCGCAGGAAAAACACGCATGCGGCCGCTCTGAGCGACGTCTTCACTGAGTGCACAGGTTAGCTCGTAGAAAGCAGAGACTGTATGTTGGCTACAAGGTCTGATTCATTTTAGAAAACTGAGCCTCCAGGAATTTAGCAGCGTTGCCCATTGAGATTGATGGTTAACTTTCTTCCTCGCCTGCCGAAATTGCTGCGAGGGCCGAAGCATAAGTACATATCTGGGTTTTTAGATGTTGTTAAAGATCTTTGCAGGCTTGTACTGTATGCTAATATTATCTTTCTGTGAAAATCTGAATTGTTTAATAAGACATTCATTTAGGGGCAGGTTATATAAAGTACAGTAAACATTTGTTTACAGACAGGTAGTCATTTGTGTCAGCTAGTACCATGTACAGTAGACATGCTTTAGAGGCATGTAAATTACAGTAGATGATAACAATAATAGACTATTACAGCCCAAAAAGTCTTTTTTTAAACTAAGGGTGTACAGAAAACAACACTAAGTATCTATCTATTTATCTATCTATCTATCTATCTATCTATCTATCTATCTATCTATCTATCTATCTATCTATCTATCTATCCTTACATTACGTAACTTGATTTGGTTTGATCTTGTTAGAAAATATGAATTGCGCTTTCTCCTTTCCAAATTGCTGTCAAAACGCAAAAGGGTTTTGGGTGGTTGCCAGGATGCTGCTATGTGGTTGCTAAGGTGTTGTGAGTGGTGAGTGATTTTAGCTTTGTTGCTATGCGGTTGACAGGATATTCTGTTGCTAGGTGAAATCTTATGAATTTCTTCACTTGTCTGACCTTATAGGGTGAAGTAGTGCGACTGTTCCGCACAATTCCACTTATGAATATTACGTTATTTCACAACGACAACTACTGGTTTTTCCGTGTGTTAATGGTAATTGGTTGTATAGTCAGCAGTTTTCCAGCAGGCACACCCGGGCTGCCAGGCAGACTACACAAGAACTAGCCCAATGAAACCCCAAGGGTAACACACACCTCAAAAATCAACATTCTGTCTCTGGATGCCATGAACAGGCTATTTGTCTCGATTGCTGAGCTAAAGATGGCTGAATGCGATTTAGGTGACATTCCACGTGGGATTTCGAAACCACAGAACACACGTTTAACCGCCTGTCCCAGGAAGAAATTTCTAAAGAGATGTTACACCTGAAACTGGGATTAGAAGAGCGAAAATTTAAAACTTATTATCCTTTAAAAGAGACTTTTTAATTTTTGAGTGAATCGTACCTTTAAGCACCATATTTGTGAATTGGGATCATGGGTATTGTGTGCAGATCTGAGGTGGATCGTTCTTAAATTGCTGTAGGTGGAGGGATGGGACGGTAAAGAGGCTCTTTGTTTCCTCTGTCCTCACTTCCTGTTGTCACGAGTTGATGGTCCATCACATCCTGTCTCCAGCGCTGGTGTCTGGTGATTGTTCTCTGATTGACAGCTGGATGAATAAAGCCATGGCTATCTGTACAAACAGAGGAGTGACTGTCTCTTGTATCTCTGTGCTTGGTTATGTGTGCGTTGATATGACCTTAAAGTCATTCTAACAAAGAGCTTTAACATTTTAACACTTTAAGAGTTGCGACATGTTATGTTTTAATCATGGTATGAATATATATTCATTTGTTTAAACGCTACGTTTGCATAAGGTTTGAATCCTAGTGCGTGCTCATAGTAAACCTGGCACAAACAATCAATGATGTAATGAACCTGAGTTATCCTGAAACTACCGCTAGATGGCAGTCATGCGCTGTTGCGTGTGCTGGCTGTCGCTACATGCTGTGGGTGGAACTAACACAATTATCCGCTAACTGAAATTAAAATTGCGTCAGTATTATAATAAAAATGAGGAAAAACTGTACTTGCTTTCACTTGAGAGGTTTTGAACTCCTGAATAACTTGAACCTAAAAAGGCCAAACCTCAGCACCTGTTTACTTTCAATCGCCGTGTTTATAGAACATTGATTATATATTTAAATTAGCAGTATAAGCGGTAAAGGGATCAAACAGGAATCAATTTTATGATCCATGTTCAATTAGACTGAATGTTTTGATTATTTGTTTGCTAGCTTATGTAATAATTTCTTCATGCTTGTTTGCAAACATTCTGAATAGAGCTGCTTTCTGTCAGTGTATGTGGCTCAAAATTGTGACGTGCTGTTAGTCTCGTGAGATCTGGCCTCTTTTGAAATGATTTGCATGGCTACAGTTTACACCCGGAGGATTGGTACGTGCCCTCCACCAATCCGAATTCACGAATGACTGCACAGATACACGTCCCTGCTGCCATTCATAACTTTTTGGGGTAAAGATAAACACTAATCAGTTATTGAGCGAGTACGGGACAAATCAGTGTTCAACACGACCTCCAGTCTAACACTTAGGTAGTCTAACTAGTAGCCGACTGCCACCCAGTCTGTATTGTTTAGCAGTAACGCCAAGATAACCATCAATTTTCACTCTGTTTACCTCTTGACCTCGAGTGATGATTCCTTTCCTATTCCCAAAGTATTACTACACATTAAAAAGTGGCCACTGTCATTTCTCAGCTGTATTTTGGCCGGATGTTGCACATTTACTGTAGGTAGCAAATGGAGCACAGCACACTAAAATATCATGTTTCTCAAATTAACTCTTGCCCTCATTTAGCGAAGCAGCACAAGTTGATTCTGTGTTTCTGAAAGCAGAGCGGCGCTGTGTTCACCCTCTGTTGGCGTTATGAGGATTATTAATGTTTAATGCACATCAGCACAGAGATCGGAGCTGTGAAATAACCTCAGAAGCTTCTGGATGGGTTGGAATACAGCATGTCACACAGCCGTGAACTGTAGCAGCTGTGTGTGTGTTGTAGGTGGATGTTGTGTTAATGGTGTCAGTATCTGCTGTTTATCACAGCTGTCTGTTTGGATTATGTTCATTTGAATAAAACCACGCTGTGTGTGAACCCCGAAACACTTTCCCATCCCTCTCAGGTTTGTAACATGCTGACAGCCGATTTGCATCTTTGCACATTTACAATTCGGATCAGTGAGTGTGTGTGTGTGTGTGTGTGTGTGTTATCGGGTCACATGTCCTTATAGATGAGGAACTTTTCACATTAAGCAATATGAGTTCATGAAGGCAATAATCCCATCTATCTTTTATCTTTCTGTCTGTCTGTCTATCTGCCTCTCTGTCTGTCTTTCTTTCTTTCTCTCTGTCTGTCTATCTGTCTTTCTGCCTCTGTCTGTCTTTCTCTCTGTCTGTCTATCTGTCTTTCTTCCTCTCTGTCTGTCTTCCTCTCTGTCTGTCTTTCTCTCTGTCTGTGTGTCTTTCTCTCTGTCTGTCTTTCTGTCTGTGTGTCTTTCTCTCTGTCTGTCTGTCTTTCTCTCTGTCTGTCTTTCTCTCTGTCTGTCTTTTATTCATGCTGATTTAATCCTAGTTCTTCTTGTTTCAGGTGAGTGATTTTTGCTCCTTAGCTGATCCAAGCTGATTTAGATGATCGATCAACCAGATCATGAACCTGATTTCAACCTGGTAGACTTGAGTCAAGCTAGTTAAAGCTGGTAGACCACCTTGGACAGGCAAACAGCTACTGTACCATTCTCCGCTGATCCTCTGATCGTCCTAAACTGGTATGTACGAGATCAGATATTAAACACATCTACATAAACAATCTTTGAACAATCTGGTATAAGTTTTGCAGCTCAGCTAACACAACTTTAGCTTTTGCTGGTCTCATGTTTTGGAAAAGGTCAGACTCTCTGTGCTGTTGTTGGGCTTGCTGAGTTGTAAATAGTAAAACCATCAGCAAAATGAAAAGAGTCGTAAAGAGCAGGAAATGTCTTCATACATATTCACACATATCAACTTCAGGTTCATTTTTATTTTTAAAGTCACCATGTAGAGTTAAATAACACAACCCACTGTAAGTACATTATGCTCGGGTCTGTTAATAACTGTACATACAAATTAAAATCCAGTGTAGCTATGCTTATAAGAAAACTACCTTTGTGTCATATTATATTTACAGATTTTCAAAACATAGTCTAAATGTGAAGATATTGTAATATGCAAATTGACATACTGTTTATTTTAATGATAGACAAAGATCATCATGAAACATAATCCCAGCTAACGGGGAACATTCTCACAATAATGGCTAATGTCCTCTAAAAGTTCCTTTAAAGTTATCAAAAACGTTCTTGCAGTAACATTAGTAGAATGCGTCATTAAGGTTATATGTTGTATATTAAAACATCATTCCTAAATTGTTAGTGGAACATTTTAAAAAAACATTATGCAACTGGGAAAAGTTTGAATAATGTTCTTATAACCCAGCAATAACATTAATACATCTAAAAATTGTGTTTTTGGATGTTCTGAACATTCCTAGAACATTCCGAATAACATTTTTAATGTTTTTGTTACTTAATGGAAACGTTATGGAAATGTTCTTACAACATCAAACTGTTCGCTTTGATATGGAATGAATTCCGGTGGACTGTATTTTATCCACTGGAATTTGACTGAACCGTGAAACATAGACGTTTGATTTCGAAAAAGAGACCTCAGTGTGGGTTTGCAGTGGATCTGACACATTACCAGCATCTGTTGGTTGCCTTGGTGACGTCAGCCGAAAGGAAAGTCATTACAAAGACGGAGCGAGTTTGTCAAATTTGATGAGAGATTATAAAGACAGATCAATTTAATGGACTCATTGTGTAGCTGTCATTCACGGCAAGACAGGAATGTGAAAAGTAAACAGGGTAATTTCATATAGAATTTACATCGTTTCCATTGACCTATTGAGATACATGGTAGATATAATTTTTGTATATAAATACCATCTACCTGCAAATATGAACTATGTTCTTTCAGTTCTTTGATTTTAATAAATGAAAAAAGATATATACCAATACAGTTAATATACCTTCTTAAATCCATAAATCATAAACTCAAAACACTATTCTAGCAGGTGACCTTTGACCTAAGCGGTTTCC
>JAZGTJ010011946.1:0-16357 GCA_036877575.1 Botia almorhae
AGCATGCTAACCTCAGTGACAGGAAACCATGCACTCATAAATGAAGCAGTAAATCTTTTTTATGCGTAATGCAGATCTCGCTGGATAACTTCTAAAACAACTGGGTCATCTGATGAATAATAAATTCAATTCCAGACACAACCAAAGTTTAAAGATGCTGTTTCTTTAAACAGCACATGTTGTAACACATTTTCAGCTGTTGACAGAATGAAGCATGTGTGCACAAATTTTGTTTGTCTAGAAGGATGAGTTTACAATTTTACGGCAGGACAGCCGAACAGTGCACCACGCAGGTCAATTTGCAAACAAAGCACAGTATCTTTTCAACCCACAATCTGAAAAGCTTACTGTGTGCCAAATATACAATTATAAACACTCACCCATGTGGAAAACTCCACAGTAACAAACTACAATAAATACTGAACACAATACAACTGTCACACATCAAAACAAATATAACCATGAGACCTGCTCATAGTGATTACCAGAATTACCATCTCATTAAAAAAGCAGGTTTAAAAACAGTATGATAAATTACTGTACTTCTGTCATCACTGTGGTTAAAATCTTTAGGCTGTGAAAAACTTACAGTAAACATGTAAATGAGTAAACAGATATTTATGTATCATAATAAATGTTGAAACATTTACACATTGACTCATATTCGAAACACACAGGTAACTGTACATCCTGTATATCCAGATAAACATTTTGTGCAATCCACAAAGTCACTCATATTACACATGTATGCAACAGTACTGTACAATGTAAACAGAGGTGAGGCCGTTTGCTTATGCATATTAAACATATAATTGGTTGTAAAGATGTGCAAACAGTGTGTACGATGTACAAAACAAAGTAAACAAGCAGAGTGACAGACAATCTTAAGAAAAACACCTCCAGGTTATTGACACTCAAAAGTTTGTCTTTTAACTTATTATATATTCCAGCAAACTTACTGTACTGTAAGTTACTGTACGTGATCATAAAACAGTACTTACTGTACTGGCTTATGATCACACAGCTGATGTAACATTTCTCAAATGAGCTTTTGTTTATAAACACTAAAAAATCAACTGTCTCTCCTCATGTTCAGTTCAGGCTCATTTTTAATTAGTCTTTGTGTGCGATCTGTTTGTAACTATCTAGACAGAACTCCTACACATGAATACTGATTACAAAACCACTCTCATGTCAGAATCACTCTGCTCTCTGAATGTACAGAACCAACAGGGTGAAAACAGAGACACATTCAACCCTGTCATGTCATCATTTAATCAGGAGAAGTGAACTAATGAAAGCATGAGACAGGAAATGCTCTAAGCTCCAAGACTAAGACATTGTGTCCAGTAAACTGTTGTTATGAGGCAGTACAACACAACACTTCTGCTGTACACTGCATCCCCCTAATGGCCGAAATGAGCAACTGTCACAACAAAGCAGCATAAAAGACAGCAATGAAAATAGATAAACAGAGTGCTTGTGTTGTAATAGCAAAATACAGTATAATTCATATCATATCAGTAAAAATACAACAGAATGGATTTGATTTTCTATAACAAGCAGAGATGTCCAGTAAGGACTGCGTAAAACAACAAAAATAAAGTATGTATGGCTTAAAATGTGTGATTTATTTTAATCAGTGGAACCTGATTACTGTTTTCCACACTGCTGTCACAATGTAAATATATCCTAATATTCCACATCTGCCGGTCCATGCTCTCTATTCATGAGAACTAAACAGATTTTCTAAATAAAAGTGCGACAGCACATAGTTTATAATGAAATCAGGCTTTAACAGGTTAAAAGCTCCCATCATTGATTAAAGCTTCTCTTTAGAGGAAGATAAACAAACACTGAGGGTATTTTTCCACTATTAAAACCAATGACCACTTTGCATTAAAGGAGGCGAGTCTCCTGTAGCATGTTTACACAACACACATGCAATCAATGTGTGTGTGCTCTTTATGAGCAAACTGAACCATAACAACACCTGACTGCCCCAAACCAAAGACTGGACGAATGTTTCAAAAATCTTACAGCTGCAAGGTTTTATTCATCCAGCAAAATATGCAGCTGAAAGCCACAAAAACACAAAACATTTTATGATGATTAAGTTTGAGCATACACATTTTGCAGACAGTAAATATTGCCCGTCACATGACTGGAGGGAGTTTATCTCATTGCTCTAGTTTGTGTTTGTGCAGAAGTGTGTTGATGACATCACCGCAGGCCGATCGATTCACAGATGCATTTACAAACCTTCTTGCAGCTTGGCTGTGGTCAGGCTTTTTAAGTGCACAGAGAACGCTCAGCTATTATGACCTCGAGCAAAAGAGCACGACCAAAAGGCTTGCGTAGAAAAACACGGTTGCCTAGGAAATAAATGCACCAAACGTTATCCGCAGAGCGCATGGTCAGATAAAGAAAATGAAATACTGGCATTGATGACACAATGGTAACTGTGGAGACATATCTTGAGATGAACGTCCATCAGGTAGCATTGATGTGGGGATTCTAATGAGGTCGACTATCAGGCCAGTAGAGATGATGTGAAGGATGTGGCTTCATTCAGACCGCTGGTGAAATGGATGCTGGGATACAGTGCCCTACAGCTGGCCACTTTTATATTGAAATGAAGTCGCTCAAAAGGGACTGTCATGCTTTCTCTCTCCTGGCTATTTAAAAGAGATCAGATTTCATGTCACCTTTATCTCACTCCCTCAGCACCACTGCAGGTAAATGAACTGAACCTTGCCCATAAAAGACCGGCCGTGTTTTAATATCAGTCTAGTCTAAATCAGATGCCCTGATGACCCATCTGTCATCTGAAATCATTCAGAGATACAAACCGGTATGACATCACATCAGGAAATTATTCACGAGTGTTTCAACTCAAAGCAATTTTCATGCTGGCATATAGGTAAAATTAAAGCTATTTTCTTTAATACACATGATTTGTGTTACTCGGAATGAGTCATCAGTGAAGATTACTCAGAAGAAAGGGTTTGTCTTTATAAACTTTCATTAAAATATAACAACTTGCTCTGCCTGTAAAACAACTCTAGCTGACATCATCAGTCCCTCTTCCATTTCAGCCTCGTCTCTAAACACTGTTCTGATACGATGTCTACTGTTCACAATGCAGTGAACCCCCAAAACCTGCACACTACACATGAACATCCTGAAGGAAGGCAAAAAAACATGACTGTAATTTCTGAAGCTCTGATTTGTGTTCATATTTAATGTATGAGATGGTTAGTGGGACATTTCATTTGCATTTAGATTTGTCATTAAGAGTCCATTAACTCCACCAGCACGACCAGCAGGTGCTGTACGGTAAACCTCACTGGGTTGAACATTTAAAAAACATGCAGCTGAAAGCCCACAACTCTAAAACACTTCTGTTTACAGAACGCTGATCTGAGAACAGAGAACGTTACTGAAACTAAATGATTTCTGTTTTTAAACATCGGCACTCACATATTAAAACTACAGCACTACAGTAAGACTAAAATCTCATCTCTACAAATCATGTCAACAACAGGAAGTTTAACAAGGGGGCTTGAGCTGAGGCTGCTGTTGATCCCTGAGGAATTAAAAGCATGTTTTTGATACATGGAGGTAATTAATACAAGAACAGCAGGTCTCATGAGACAACAACAAAAGCATCATCACTGACAGTACAGCACAACCTCTTCCTGCAAGTGCATTTGTGCTGAATTAAAAATGAAATAGAAAATCTCAACACAATCTGATTTCAGACCGACAGGAATTGCTCATCAAACTCTTACCAGGTGTGAGCCACAGTAAAGCGACGCTGCTTGTGGATGTTTTTATTAAGCAGCATGCGACGAAGCAGTCTGGGGGAGTTGCGTGGGGACAGAGCTGTGGGGGACAACCTGGGGGACATGGAGGACGGTGACCTGCGGTGGCGAGGATGCTCCTGCTGCAGCAGGTTCTCTCTCAGGATGCGCACCAGGTCCTCATTCAAACCCGCATGGTCTCCATGGTGCAGCTGCTCAGGGAGGACGGTCAGTGTGTCCTGACTGCCTCCCGGTTGAGCCATTCCTGAAGAACCAACAGGTGACTTTCGTGCTGCTTGTGTGTGTTCCAGGAGAGATAGTTGCAGTGAAGTCACTTGAGAACTTGAGGAGTTAGGAATAGTCCAGAAAGCAGATCTTGTTTTTTCTCCTCCAAATAAATCCAGCTGGTGCTTCGGCACGGTCAGAGAGACTGGAGGGCTGGAAAGAGCATTTGTGTGCTTGCCATGTGTGTTTGGAGGGGGCGAGAGCGCATAAGGGAAAGAGAGAGAGAGCTGTGTTCAGATGGAATAAAGGAGACTCACCCGTCAGCTGTACCAACAGACAACACATGATGCTGGTTATTGAATAAACCCTCTCCCGGCAGCACACAAGAGCGGTCGTTTGTAAATACATCAGATGATGTGTAACACAGACGGGAGGGGGGACAATGTTATTAGCATTTCCCTGTTCTGATTGGCTTGAAATTTAACAGACGCTCAAGTAACAAGAATTATTTTTCATCTTAATTCTAACTTGAAATGTAATAACACATCTTATCTGGTGAAGGTATCTCAGCCATGGTACAGTAACATCCTTACAATTCTTATTGGTTTATTTTACAGTACAGTTATATTGCTGTGTAAAACAATTGTGATTGATTTAAAATATAATAGCATATTCACTATATATTCACTGTTTACATATTCACACTTAGAATCAGAAGAGGGACTGATTCTGACCTTTGACCTGCACATAAGCAGAGCCAAGATCGACGTCTTTAATCACATTTGACCTCTGGTGTAATCTTGACTGGTTTAACAATTCATGCACTTGTTTAATCAAGTGACAGGAGCCCCAGCATGTCCCCAGATCTGAGCCAATGAGATTATTTCATTACCCGCGGCATGTCTGATGTCAGAGCATCTTCTGTAGTGACACATGACCGAGGTCAACATCAAACGGATCTTTAATGCCAATGGACATATCATGAGCTGGCTTAGCTTGAGGAGTTATGGAGAGTTATGGAGTTCTCAAAGTCTATACATTGTCATACAGCATATGAATAAGGCTAATCAAATCATCTTTTATATTGTAACCCATATTAATTTAATTTCTGGGAAACTCTCTTCAAATAAGACCCAGAGTCTTTAAATTTCACCACCCCTAGTGAAACAGTCTGTAGAAAGACAGCATTTACAAAACACAGGTGTGCATGTTAGGGAGCCCGCATGGAAACTCACAGATACATTGTCCTGCTAAATTTAACATAATGAGCACACAGATCAAAGAAACCCGAAGAAGTTTCAACAGCTCAGAGGAAACAAACAAGAGGGTTATTTTAATCTTATTAGCATTGCTGCACTGAATCTGAGACCACTTTAGAATTGCCTTCAATTCTATGTAAATAACTGAATAAATGAGCTGATTTTAGAATCAGAGCAGAGATTAATCATGACACACAGAGTCAGTAAAAGATCCCAGACAATCTAATGAAGAAAGTTCTAATCATGATTTAGTCCAACTCACGACTTTAAAAACATATTGACATTCACAGGAGAAAGCCAGTTTCTACATTATTGTTGTGTATAGTCTCAATGTAAACAATACAACATCTGTTGTGTACAAATGTAATCAAATCCACATTCATAAACCGTAGGGATGTACTGATGTTGAAATGTTGTTTAATATTGATAACCGATATGTTGCATGGTTTTAAATGCTGCTTGTGTAAACTACTCGTCTTATCATGCTGGTTTATGAGAATGAAGCAGCCCGCACAAGCATCACTGAGGTCATCAGGTTCAGCTAATATACCACATACACAAGAAAATGTTCCCTGGAAGCTTGCTGACGCCTGCATCATTACCATAGCAACCAGTGATTATACTGCCTGAACATACAGATTGCATTGCATCACATGACAAAACAGTGTCGATACAGACAGAATGAAAAAAACAGACAAAAGCTTTTAGGATAAGATTTTTGTTGCCATTTTCTGTTATCAGCTGACACTAGCACCGCAAATGACAGTAAACTGACATATAGATTATGTTTCTTGCATGTTGCTTAATTATATTCTTGACAGCTGTCCAGGCACATGCAGTGAATAGTAGAAAAGTTAACATGGTGTCTGCTATAACAGAACACACAGCTGCAGTTCCCTGCCTGACCAACAGAGAACAGAATAGCTTCATGAATAGCTTCAGTTCTCCAATCTGATTGGTGTATTAAAAGCTACACACACCTGATGCAGTTCAGTTATTATGAGCAATGATAACAGTGATGCTTGGCTTAGCAAACATCAATAATTACAGTTCAGCTTTAATAAAATCAAACAAGAAAATTATTATTCAGTTACATTACAAACTACAGCTAAGGCCTCATTTCCAGTATTAATATAAAAAACACAAAGCCAATATTAGATGCATCCAATTATCATAAACTGGTGTAAAATTGACTATATTTGGTTAATATTATGGTGATAACTGCTCTGTGTACCTGCAGCAATAACAACTGTATTCATTTAAATTAGAAGAAAACTAAATTTTGAAGCAGCTGTTATTGGCATTGCAGCAGCCAGCGCTCTGTATCTTTAAAGTGTTACTGATGACTCACGTCTCAGATGTGTGAAATTGCTCTACTGGCTCCTTTATTTGAGAACAGACTGATTGAATCTCACAGATTATGCAGAATTACTGGGGACAAATCTGGAAGATTCTTTTGTAATTGCCATCAACACAACACTGCATGTGACACATTTACAATAAATGACACTGGAAAGAGGGGCGTGTGGCAGCAATTCAAATGTCTTTATAAGCAGCACTGTAAATTAAACTCCACTGGTGCTACAAATACCAGCAGTGAACTCACACTAGTGAAACACACTTTTCTTCTGGTTATTGACAGCAGACTACAATAGAGGCATGATCAACTTTTATAGTGTTGTATAACAAAATTACAATTCCTAATAATCTTCCTAATACCTTATATTAATTCCTAATAATACACACTTCTGTCAGATGAATTTCTTCTGTAAACTCTCGTTAAACATCATCTTAAATGTCAAAATCTAAATTTTGTTTGTTAATTTTTTGACACCCTTACTATAATTGACTATATCGTTTTGAACATTGTTTTCTCCCTGCTGTCTACAAGCCTATCAGAACAGACCTGTGGCAGGTTTTTGTGTCAAAACCTGCAAGTTCAGAACCACAGCTAACAATGAAACCCAACTGGTGATAGGAATTTCAGCACTGAATGCAGACTGTGCCAGTGTGGGTGAATTTCACATGTATTTCACTAACAACAGTAGGTAATAAATGCTCCAGCCCTACTGACTTTTATAACAATGCGATGCTTCCTCATTTTACTCTACACTACAGTCAGCTATGAGTGACACCAGCGCATGAACACTATGATCGTAACGAGTGCTGAGAAACTGCAGCTGTCTTATTAACACTCATGTTCCATTCTGAAAACACCTTACCTGAGCACAGCTGTGTGTGACAATCACCTCTCATACATCAGCAGGACTCACCTGCAGCCTCATTCACAACCTGCGTGTGCTCTTGCAGGAAATGCGCATTTCTCTGCTGCTCTTCCTTCTCGCTGCATGTACATTTTGGTAGTTTCCCCCCTCACTGTCTGTCTGTCTCTCTCGGGTCTCTAGGATGTGTTGGCTGACCTTTAGCTCTGAGGATAGGGCACACTGGCTCTTTTGTAAGCTCATGAGCAGTGTTACAGCTGGAAGTATTCACTGGCTCTCACACACTTCTCCCTGGGGAGGACAGCACACAGCACTGCTCTTCCACACAGACAGCCTCTTCCTGCAGCTCCCACTCAAATAGCTCCTTTTTGCCTGTGCTACAGACGAGAGGACAGGCTGTAACATTCAGGGCCTGGAAACATGAGCTAGAGACATCCTGCTTGTTTTTGTCAGGTAATACAGCATGTGTAACCACAGATAAGCTCTGTAACTCTCTGCGCCTCTTAGTTATTCACTTCAGGTGATTCACTGAAAAAATAATGCATATATTTTACACTTTCATATTTTGTTTTTTTACGTTTGAGGTACTCAGGTGTTTTTTACAATTTGCAGATCCAAACACAACAGTGAGTCACTGATGTCTCGTATGAGTTATTAATAAATCGGTCATATCGTATAACATTTGTCAGTCAAATTAAATTGGAAGACTCATTTCCTGAGAGAACAATTAACACCATCCTGTGAGAAACATGTGAACGGATCGCGGTGTAAAGCATCGAGCGCTGCGCTGCAGGACTGCGATTACTTCTCATTAATTCATCTCATTTGCATTTCCCTATCTGACCCCGCCCCCTGTCTTCTGTAGATTTCAGAGTTAGTTATGCTGCACTTTAACTGAAGACATCATGTATAAAGTATAAAGCATGAGGTCATGTACACTTGATCTGAAGTGTAAAGCTGTCACTGCTCACCCGAGTGAGATGTCTGGTCTCATCAGCCGTCTCATCACGAGTTCTCCTGCACACAGTCACTCTACAATAATAATCTCTTATTCATCTCAGCTGAAAGCTTGACAAACACTAAGAAAAAATAATATGCTGTCTGGTCTCCCCTTTACAGAAACGATTAAATGCGCTGCACAAAAACCTCATTTGACATCACTGTATATATAACATAGCTTTATAAAGGAAAGCAGATGGAAGCATTGCCTGACACAACACTGCAGGGACTCATAATCTCTTGGTCCTTTCAATAACTGTACAGCAAGTTTGTGTCTTTTGCTGCAGGACAAATACAATGTGCAGAATATCATCCATTTAGAGAAGAATACAGAATAAGGACACAACCTGATGTTCTGTTGACGTCAAATAAGCTAGAAATCTGCAAACTACAAGGTGTGAAAAATTCCAGTCAAATCACATCCTCTGGAGGCCACATAAACTGAAGCCACTGATTGGCCAGGCTGAAACAAGAGGCTAGATTTCAGATCAGACAGAACAAACATCTAATATACATGTTTTACAGCTGCAGTAGCGTATCGCTCTCTCTGGTGTGAGGTCACAGTGATCTCCTTTATGCGCTTTATGAAAGCTAACCGTCTGAGAATGACCAATGATAGCGTGTATGAAAACATGTATATTTGCTGTGTGCAATACGACAGTACAATACAATAGAAAATATGTTGACTAGTTTCAGAATTTCTCCCTCACCACATTTGACTCTCACATCTCACATCTCAGCTGAAGCATTAATTCTTGTCCTGTTATGTACAGTGTAGCGCCCGCACTGAATGTAGACATGAAGAATCTGGCATGAGACCAAGACACAGTGACTTTCTCTCATAACTACACTGGGTTCAGAGGCAATGCAGCAGGCTCCTGTATGAATACACAAAGAAGATGAGGGATCCGGGCCAATAAGCCAGCTCAAGCGTTTGGATGGGAGGTTAGTGCTGGCAACCGCACTCACTCAGATAAAGAAATGATACAGCATGCCTACCCACACAGTCTGTGCAGGGCAACACTGCAGGCTGGTTTCTGCTGTACAGTACAGATCTGAAGTTATACTGCTCAGGAATTCATGTGTGATCTACAGAAGAGCCCTTAGTTCACAAGCATACAAAACACAAACGCAAGTTAATACACACTCATTCAGAGCACACCACATCTTCAGGGGGAAACACCCTGTGTATTTCTCATCACAAGCTGTCAATGAGAACTCACACCCTCCCTGTATCCCTCCCTGGATACACTCCCTGTATCCTACAGTTACTTGTGGGTTCAAAATCTATTGTTTCCAAGCACGCTTTTTAATGCAATTAAACATTAAACAATGTAAGTTAGGTATAAGGGAAACTGGACCCCTGCGGCCAAGCATGCAGAAAAATCAGCCCGCCATAATGTTCTACTTACTTTGACAACAACAAACAGCGACTGAAAATAATAGCTGCGACACTGCGCCTGCATCACAACCTGAGCTATTTGAATCGTATCTTTCATCTTGCTTAAAGCACAACCTGCTCTCAAATCTACCCTCACCCTGATTTAATCAACCACAAATTGGTCTACAGGAATTTAGTAAATAATGCAGCAATGCGCAATCGCATTATTAAATCGCAGATCTCCGAGGCAGCAGGGCTACTGTTCAAACAGTGGTATGCATACTGACCATCTGTTAATGATTCATGGGCAACACTTTTGCAATTAAATTAAGCCGTGCTTTATGCGTTTGGGCTACACATTCTTCCAAAGCCACAAAACAACTTTTGCAACACTGGCAGATGCAATAAAAAATGCGGAATGCACTTCCCTTTCTTAAGACTCATTTCAGGAGTTACTCTTCTGAATAATAACAAACATACTCCAAAAGCAGCAACTACAAAGCTGGTTTCTAGATGCACACACAAGTTAAGAGGGTAGTACTGAGAAATGACCTTCATATCAAAATCTTTTCCCAAGGAAAGTGTGAAAACAGCATTGATATTCTGGGATGGGAAATCATGTGGCGTGATGCCTGGAGCGGTTGACCCTAAACAGAGTTCAGGAGACATACAGATGGCTGGAGCGGAGGGGGCATTTAATGTTGTTGTTGTTTAGCCTTGCATCACATAAACTCATTCCTGACTCCCCCCCTGCCACCAATTTTAATTTCACACCAAACCTTTCACACTTCTGTCATACTTCACAGAGTCAGAGGGTAAAATACGAGTCTGTAATAAGACACAAAGCGCTCGTCTGCAACGTAAACAAAACTCCCTAACCGCTCTGATGTCATTCTTTCACTCTGACTTCAGTTAGTGCAAATTTCATCTCATTAACTGACTGGCAGCAGAATGTGACCATCCATCTTCAAGGTTTATGCAGTTTATTTTCTAGCTGGCTGCGTTTTGTTCTCCTTGACACACAGCACTGCTCGTTTATCTCTGCTGTAAATATCTGAGATTTCTACCTCTATAGAATCTATTGCAGCAGAGAGATAATGATTATGTTTAAAATTGCATGCTACCATACCATTGCTACAGTATACAGCATGTATATATTGTGTGCTGTTTGCAAATGAGCTGTATGCATAAACTGGAAGTAATTACAGACACAATTTTTAACATTTCGTTATCAGGCCCGGTTGAAAACTGCAGATTTTTTCTACATTTTCTGCAGATTTTTGGGGAATATATAAATCCCTTTAATGGCTGAAATCACAAAGACAAACCCAACGCATGCATTTATTATCATACATTTGCATATATTATCACTTACTACTAATTAAAACAGTATGCTGTAAACAGGATATACTGCAGAGTATTCAGCAGTACACTGGTGTTCCAGTGTTCCACTGGAGTTTATGAGTGCTGCAATTACTGTTCACCAGTTATGAGTCACCAGACTCTGAGAACGCTCTGAGAATGTTATTTACGCTCATTTTAAAGACTATCTGCTTAGACCTGAATATGCATGAAAGTCATAACCATGTGTTACAGAGGGCATTTCATCTGTGTACTGTGTCACAGCTCTGAATGCTGGAAGTGCTTTTCCATTCATATGTAAAAATAAGAAGACAAAAACGTTCCACATAGAGCGAGATTCAGAGAGAAAAGCTTTGTTAAATTAGAGGCATGATTCATGGAATGTTGTGACCTTAGCAGACATTTAACAGACGCCCATGTGAATTTTAAAGGTCACCCCAACTGCACGATGCTTAATTTTATTCCCTCATTGACTTGAACACTGTTGTCTTTTGAAATAGTTCACATCATATGACGCTCTACAGCTCCACACACACACAGACAATGAATCAATAAAATGCAAATGCTGGTCAAATCTGATGGGCTTTCCGTGCCTATATTAAAAGCTCTTGTACTAAACACAAACAGTGTTGAGCTGGTGTGGTTAGTTAACAGTCAGTGTCCCGTGACAGTGTCTGTGGGTCCCAGCCCACCGGAGGAGAGCACAAGAGTAATTCCACTCGTCACAGGGGACAGAACAAGCATGCGTCCAGAATACATTACCAATGCATCTCTCGTACCTGCAGCCTCTGAACTAACACAGTCCTTACTTCAGATCATTTGAAGAGATGTAAATGCATCCACATCATCACAAAAGTGCTGTATGAGGTGCAATACAGGGGACACATATTTTAATCAGACGCAAGAGAAGTGCCCTCCAAACAAGTGCCTCTCACTGACATGTTTTCACCGGTAAACGCAGGAGTATCTAGAAGTAGCTTGCCTGTTACTGGCAAACAGGCTTCATGTCATCCCATTTCTAAATTAATTTGAGTGATTGTAAAACTGTCTTCAGTGTCATTCTAATGTGATTAAACTGGAGGAAGTCAACATGCGCTCTAATCTGAGGAAGAGCGAGAGCACTTACAGAGAGAGGAATCCAGTTCTGACTACAGTTCCTGGAAGCACAACAGCACAGCAAATGGAAAAGGATGTGCATTTTTTCTTATAAAATCTGTTACAAAACATGTACAAAACTCACCGACACACACTGGTGGGTCTTTGCTGTCAGTTTGCTTGACAGGAGTACACAATAGTTGTGGAAATGTCTTATATTAATGCGGTTTCAGATGAAAATCGCCATAACCTGACAAACCATCATAATCCAGGAGAAATACCACCATGTGTATAACAAACAGATAAAACAAACACACAGACAGAGACACACATGCAGTGAAAAACAGAGACAGAGGAGCGTCACTAGCATACTGAGAGTCATTTCTCACAAGTTTAATAATCATAAAAAACTCATAAAAATGTACTAATACAAGATATTATTACAATCTTTCACAAGAGCGCTGAACATTCAGCATAAATAAACATTTGCTTTGAACTTCTTCAGGGTTTAATTTTGTCTTCTAAGGACAGAGCGCTGAAAATTACCACTGAAAATAATAAAAAACACACTTAAACATCTGCAGAGATGTCAGGGCGTAAGGGGCACAAAACCTACACCAGTATAAAAATAAATAAATAGTAACTTTCACAAGATAAATGCAAGGTGATCTCCATACAGCACAATTCATAACTTGAATTTCAGTTATATTAATGCTGCTTTAAACTGCTTTAAAAGAGCCACGATTCTCAATGTTTGTAAATTCCCATCACTGTGCATGTATATTCAGCATCTATACTGTCTCTGGTACACAAACGTCCTGCTCTGTGTTTAATCTCTGATGAGCTGAGGGCTGTGAGGAACGGCAGAAGCTCTCAATCTAACCTGACAGCCCGGTGGAATACATTTCTCAGGGGCTGTGGGTGGAATCACTAGTGCTGGGGTCACTACGACACTGATCACAGATCAGCTTCAGCACAGCATTAATAGTCTTTGCACTTACAGCTTTTAATGTCAGTTTTTCATAGAGTTTAAAAAGTGTTAACTAGGAGCATGACCTATTTTAAATCAGGAGATAACCTCAATCTAAGTCACAGTTACCTTCTGTATTGAAGTAAGTCTATGGGTTTGTAATCTGAATGTAATCAGCCGTTCTCTAAAGAGTAGACATATTTTTCACTAATTAGACAGAGGTCGACTCAGCGGAACACTAACAAACATCTGTAACCATCTAATTAATCCCACCAACATAAAACTAAATAACCCTGGTTAACGTGAAATATCAGGGGGAAATATTTAAATACTGAGTAAATGTCAAATCAAGTGCTGTTGAAATGTATGTTTTTAAAAATGAGGCACAAATCAGAGATGACCCATATTTAGGGAGGTGAATTAACTTTCAGGTTCTATATGGACAGGACTGGCTCTCTGAACAGGAATTAGGAAATAAGGTCTTTCAGCGTTTCACAGAGGTACTGTGTGACTTCATTATCACAATGAAAACAAATGTAAACTGCTGTGGGTGGTTGCCAGGGTATTGCTATTCATTAGCCTGCTCGAGGTGGTTGCTTATCGCCCCAAGTCAAAAAAAGTATCTGACACGACTCTATAAAAAAACCTTATAAATCTCATGATGTGTCATAACTGAAGGTTAAGAAAATTAACAGCACATCTCTCCTGACAAAGCCTTTAAACAGCTCTTTAAACATGATGGACATGGTGCTGTTCAACCATTACAGCACTGTAATGGTTGTGCTGTTACAGCTGTGTGACATTAAAGAGCAATCATTCATTCACTTACTCCAGATGCCAGCTTCTAGATCTCCTCTCAGTACCCATTATCTCTGTACTGACCCACCTCAGAAATACTCCAGACACACACATACACGCTCCATAGTCACCACACTGTTGAAACTGATGGAAAACCTTAGTTGAGAAATCAAGAAGACCTTGTATTTGGTACGCTGAGGTCAGACACTTCCTGACAATAACAATCTCACATTTAACCATGTTTGACTGTGAAGGTGCAGAGGCAAACACACACCTTCTCCACCCTACTTCACACCTCCTGATGCTGTAAAAGACATCAAAATGGTGTTACCCCCAGTCATCCATCTCACAAGTTCTGCCCTCAGCCACAATTGCTGTTTAATCTTTAAGAAAAGGTCACATCAAAATAAAACCTCAACAATAACAACTTGGCAACACCAACAAAAGTCAAACGTCGTACACAGAAGTCTGAAACAAGAGAGCTCTATTATTTAAAATACTGCCGGCATACATCTTCTTGTGACTTTAGACAAGCATTCTTCAGTATATTGATTTCCCAAAAGGTCTGGGAGTCTGGGTACATTCCGAGAAATACAAAGCAGTTCTCCAGGGATTTGGGAAGTGCCGGCTTGCGGTCTGTTCTGTTCTAAGCTCTCTTAAGAACACCACCACCAGCTCAAACTAATTTTGTTTAAGTGTGTATTGCCACCATCAGTGTATGCTTTCAATTAGCACTTCAGAAAGTTCTTGAGTGGCAGGTAGAGTGAAGTAGCTCCCACTTTTTCTCTTACACAGATGAAAGAGGATATTTTTCCTTACACCTCCAGCTGGACTCTTTATTACAAAGCTTGTCAAGACAGCTGACACTGACCAGGAACACAAAACTGAGGAGCTCGCCTCTATTTCCTGCACTTGTTCTTTCTAATCAAAGTCAGGAGAACATCACTTCCTTAAGCAACTTCAAGTGAAGTCATCTCTGCAGAGCTTCCTCAGACCCTGGACCTCAAAGAAATGCTGGACATCTTTGATCGTACCAGTCTTAATCATCTGCATGAAATGTCTTGAGATGATTAAGATGAAATGCTGAAGCCAATGATAATGCAGTCAGTGTAATAGACGGTCTTTCCCATATTCAGTGATTTATTATGTTGTCAACATCCATCAGTCATTTTTAAATCAACACATTTATAAAGTCCAGGAAGATATTATTCTGCTGTGATGCAAGATAACACGGCTAAAATTCATCTGGTTAATGGGCTGTTTTCTGTTTCTATGAGCACAATACCACAATCATGGTGCTGACAGCGAAGCTACTTCCACCTGCGAATGCCACCTCACTGTCAAGATTCATCAAGAGTCACCTTATCCATTACAATGTGTCACGTACAATAATTATGTATCCCAAAATGTTTGGTAGGTGCTTATATATGAAGGGGTCGATCTGTACAGAATCTTCTGATTTTAGGGTTTGAATCCAAACATTCCCAATTGGAATATTTTGTAAGCTCACTGGTCACATTCCAGTGGACACAACTGAATTGTTTTGGATAAAATCACACCCATAACTTCACAGAACTCAGAGAGAGTGTCACAGGGGAAGACAACAGTACTGATCTGTGATTGTGTAACTGGATGTGCCCTTGACCCTGAGGAGTCATGTGACACTGTTACATAACATTCATAAATCTGATGAGGCCTCACTTTATAGCTGAAGGTAAAGTGAGCGCAAGGGTACACCAGAAACAGAGTCATGCACACTAATGAGGAAGAAAACTCGGTGTTGCAGACTTGCCATTAAATCTAACAAACCCTCTATGTACGTTTGACAAACAGCCACAAACAAATATATTAAAAATAACTGTTGAGGCTGGTTTAATTAAGTTAATGTACTGTAATGTAATGTAAAGTAAAGTGCACTCAGTATTGCAGCGTCACACTTCTGAAAAGACAGCCTAACTGAGTGGATATGCAGTAACTTGTATTTTGTCAGCAATTACTCTCAACAGAAAGCATATTAAATGTGTCACAAAACTGACCATCACTGTAGAAAATTAAACAAATGGGGACAGACAATGCCAGCTGTCAACTCTCAGGGTCGTGTCACGCTCTCTCTCTCTCTCTCTGATGGGTTAGCCCGGCGCAGTCCTAACAAAGGGATCTCTGAAATGTACTCATGAAATGAAACCCAACACTGTCATTAATCCTTATGACCAACATATAGAAGGCAGCCCACCCAGAAC
>JAZGTJ010011947.1:0-16357 GCA_036877575.1 Botia almorhae
GTTGTTCTTACTTGTGTTTAAACCTCTCGCAAAGTGCCTCAATGCATTCACAAAAGATGGAGGAGTCTACGCCTTTCTGGGAATCTGGCTCCTCATTGGCTGCGCTGGATAACTGCTCCACTGAGGTGGAGGTTGGGACTATAACCGTGTTTGGATTCTTCCCCGAGAGCAGGTTTTGGTAAATCATGGACACACTCTCCACAAACTCTGAGAAAGTGTGAAAGGTGGAGACTACAGTAACCATGGAAACCCTTTTACCTCATTGCGATGATCTCACTCTGTCTTTGTTACACTGCTGTAAAAGTCTCAAGGTCGGAGCTGTTTTTATGTAGCCAAGACCTTTAAATAGGACGCAGTAGGAATGCTTTGTGGTTACCTCGTGCGGCTGAATAGTTGCCGAATTGACACCTTCTCTGTTTTTTTCAACCTGGAGACCTTAGGTTACAGTTTATTTAAATGCATAAGGGAAAGTACTGTATATCATTTTAAACCAGCCATCATTTTAAATGACCTTTCAGCATTTTTAGTAGTTTTTAATGCACTTCAGTAGCATTTTAACAGTCCTACAGTAAGGTTTCACTTAAGATAATTAAAGCTCCGTGCAAACAAATTAACATTTTCAGCTTTAAAGTAGTAAATTTAGATGAAATAGTAAATACATGTTCTTGAAACGTCAAAATTTCTTTCATCCCTAAGGGAGATTTTTTGACCCGAGTTCATTTTAATAACGTCACATTTTGTTAAATGTAAATAATGATTTACAGAAAATTACCTTCATAATAGAACTGGATTTGGAACGTGTAGATGAAATCGGAAAATGACATTAGACAGTCCAGTGCATCATCCATCAGGACAGTCCTGTTATAGATTATAATAACAAGCAAGTAAAATAACATAAATGTGGAATCACCAGGCAAAGGATCATCAGACAACCAAAGTAAAGTTACCTGGCTGTGTTTTGTACCATCTCAATAGGAAAGTCTGGGCACAACAGCTGTAAGAGTGAACTGTATTCTGCTATTGACAACAAATCTGCAATTAAACAAAACCAGCATTTATGTACTGTATAAAAACATGCGTAAATGACTAATATTGTCGCCACGTGCCTCTGCTCACCTCCATTTTTTCCAACCTGTCTAAAGCATTTCCAGAATATATGAATGAAGGACAGTCTGTTATGAGGGGTTGCCTTGACGTAACTAAATTCCCTGAAGAGCACATGGTTTCCATTCTTCACACTGGTAAAACTACAAGATTACACATGATTATGACTCTCTTAATTAATATATGGTCATTAAAGCCTTATGCATAATAACCATATAAGAAACAAAGTCCATTTACAAAAAACAACCATGGTAAGATCCATACCCTGGTATATTATATCAAACAGTCACATAGCCCAAACCTAAACCCTAACCAAACCCTAATGTAACTTACCCCTACAATCTAAGGAAAACAGGTTGATAAGAATTGTATACAAGCCCCTAACCGATTCCTGACCTAATCCTGTAATTTGATTGGTTGATAGAAAGGTCAGGATGATCAATTATGTTGATCCATTAACACATCTTACATAGTGGAATCAGGTTAATCATCTAATAAGTATCATGTTATTACATTTCATCGTCATTCTACAATATGTTGACGCGCTCAGGTTATGTGTTTCGATTATACAGTATAAAAATATATCTAACAGTTCTCGCCACTCATTTTTCAGCATTATTGTTTATAAACACTATGATTATATAATGAGAACTTACTATTCCGCAAAATAGCGGACCACACCAAACTGGATGTACTCTTCCTTGTGTTCAAGGAGCTGAGTGACCGCGTCGTTAAGATAGAACATAACATTTGTTTCAGCTGGAAAATAAAATGAAAAACAATGTCAATATATTTTACTTCTCAGAATCCAGGTGTCAGTCATTCTGTAAGCGGGCATCTTGGAACTGACCAAGATGACAGCCGCGGATATCTGCGCAAGCATCAAAATAAACCAAACAAACGGCGCATCATACCTAAATACTCATCAACTGTGAGGCTGAAACGATCCGTATTCATTTTCATGCTGTTTTAGTGAATTTGATTAATTTGCAATGCTGGGACGCGGGTGCTGAGCATGACTTTGCTAGTAACCCATTCAGAATGGAGTCTCTTTATTGGTCATCGCCAAGGAGCTCAAAAAGACGCAACTCCACTGTAAGCCACGTGACACCAGATCCCGGAAGTGAGTGCCTATGAGTACAATTTTGTTCTTTATACCAAACAATAACAAGCGCAACAATGGGGGCATAGAACATTAATAAGAGTACATCACGATTATGCGATCAGAAGTACACATCTGTTTATTATGGTTGGGATGTCTTGGTATTCAGGAGTCCAGGTAGTTTTCTATGGAGGCAAAATGAGGTTTTGACATCAGCAGAAATTATTCTAAAATTAGGTTTGAAATGGGCAACGCTGACTTTGAAAATGCGCAAATTTGTGAAAATTAACCCGGGGGGACAGTAACATTAAGGTGTATTGGAAATTTAATTTACATTATTTGAATTAATATTTAAAAGAAACCCAACGGCTTCTGTACTATGCACCGAATTGGTTTAACCTATAAATAATAATACAGCAACCTCTGTCCGCAAAGATTACAAAATAACATATTCATGTGAAAGCGTACTAGAGGCTTGTAGCTAGTAGCACAGGGTATTTAACTCAACGGGGAATTTAAAGTAACCAATAGATGACGCGACAGCAGCACGTGACCCAACACAGGCTCGAGCGCTGGGTGGAGTCTCGTTCTCATTTTTAAAAAATGCTCGTCTGTGTTTCGTCATTTGTGTTGATGCGGCCGTGGCATGCCGAGCAGTTTCACAACGCCCATATGGGCTTTCCATTTAAATACTAATGTATGAGAATCTGTCATTTATATTACAAATCTTGCTTGTTTGGGTGCGCAAAACATATCTATCACAAAAGCAATGCACGCGTTACAATGGAAAATTCATGTAGACTCCCATTTGTAAAAAAATATATAAAAACCAGGCCGTCTTGTCATTTAGATTTACAGTTGAAATATATTCAACATTTAAATGCAAATTACCTAGTTTTATTTCTTGATATCGTGCCAGTGTAGTTTCTTGGTGTCGTGGCAAAAAACATATTGACACATAATAACTTAATCATTAGTGCAAACAAGACAGAAACAGACCCAAAACAATAGCATTAAACTATACACTCCATAATAAATCCAAATAATTTGAATGGGCGCTAGGCGTCTCCTCCCTCTGTCTTTCTCTCTCTCCCCGCCCTCGGAGGCGTTTCAAAGCTTAGAGAGTAATGACCAAATATCGGTCCCAGCTGATGAAGATCGTCCTGTGTTCCCTCACTAAAAGCAGGTAACCGATATACCTCCGTATGCCCGTTTAGAGATTTTTACACAAGAGCGATTTTAAGCGTTTTCCGCTCCGTTAGAGCTGACTGCGTTTTTTGTGGGCCTCCGGTTCAGTGTGACGGACTGAATAATACCGAGCCGCTTGTATGTCAACGTCGCTTTTACATTGAATTACTGCGTATCAGGTCAGATAAGACGATAGTGATACGTCTACTGTTTTACACGATGGGTTGGTTGAATAAGCTATATAAATGTCTATGTTTGTTTGAATCTTGAGACGGTTTATGTCGTTGCAAGGCAGCTTACAGGGAGTCGGGCCCGCAAATGTGCTAACAGCTAAACGGTATATTTAAAATGGATTATATTTACACAGCGAAACCAAACAGACCGCACACTGACATCGTTTTGGAAAGTCATGAAGATTAGATTTGTGATGTCGTGTGTGAAATAAAGCCGTATATGAACGGTTTATTCTGCTAAAAGCGACGGCCTGAACGACAGCAGCTGCGGGTCACTAACGGCTCTGCTGCACAGGATAATATTGTCCATGTGATGCATTGCGACCATTTTTACCCTATTTCTTAAATCCTAACTGCTTTATTTACCATTATTTATGTTTCCATGGTCCCCTGGCCTGTACACGTTGCGTATGACACTATTTGTTTGCTTATTGTGTTTGGGTTTTGGGCGGGCCGAATTGGCGGCACTTCGTGTATTTATCATGTTCTCTACATGTATGTTTTGGTAGATTTGTATAAAAATGTATTTTCCTCAGAAATACAAAGTCTTTGTGCTTCAGGAGTTACATTTGGTGTTGGATCGATACGTAATATGAAACTGCGCTCTGACGGGAGATGCATTAGTAGATGAATGGATGGATGGATGTTGTTCACTTTGCTTTGGCTGTAAATCTGTATGATGCGAGCGAGTTGTTGCTTGCTTCTGTCTGGTTGCGAAGGCCGTTGCAAAGTTATTGGTGTGACGAGCTTAATTGTAGTTTAATGAGCTTGTTATTGCGTTTAAGTTTTACATAATTGAGATTCTTGTTGCATTAAGATTTAATCCCACAGTTACTTAATATTTCTCGTCTGATGGCAAACAACGGGTTACAGAATGCTTTTGCTGGAGTGACCGTGTATATGTTGCGTGATAAACTTGTAGTTGGTTTGTTTGAAATGGGCATAGTTTTTCAAAACTTTGCATATGTGTGAAGTTAAGTGCTGTTTTGTTCTGCTTTATGACGCGTAAGCAACTAAAGTTGACATTTTCTGTGTAGTTAAATAGATAACACAGAAAACAGCCATGGGGGATGATAGTGAATGGATGAAGTTACCCATTGACCAGAAATGTGAACACAAGGTGAGTAATCAGGGCTAATTTTCTAACTTGGGCCTCTTTCTGTTTTTAGGAAATTTCAACCACTTTTTGATAAAACCGAATTGTTCTTAGGTCAGCAAAGTTGCTTTTAGCTTTTGAAGATGCATGCAAAATGCATTGTTCCTTGCCTCTTTATCAGAGAAAATATGCAAATGAAGTTCATGGTCACGTATAGTAATGGTGTATTTCTGTATTGTAAGATCACAATTGTATGTACAGATGATTACTAGTATACGTATGTAGTTTTCTACGGAAAATGGGCTTGCTCCCTTGAGTCACAATTTTGTTTGTCATAACAATCTATGTTCTGGTCTGCTTTAAGATTTGGAAAGCCAGATTAAATGGATACGAGGAAGCGCTGAAGCTTTTCCAGAGGATAGAGGATGAGAAGAGCCCGGAATGGGGCAAATACTTGGGACTTATTAAAAAATTTGTCACAGAATCCAATGCCGTAGCCCAACTCAAAGGCCTGGAGGCGGCACTTGCATATATTGAAAATGCACACGTGGCTGGCAAGTAAGTAACTTCTAAATTAGTTTAGTTTGGAGATTTCCTTTGATTTACCATCACAAACCATTTATTGCTGTGTATCGTATTTCTATGACCTGTTTTTTATGGGGAAATGGTGTTGTAAACAACAAGCTTTTACACAAAGCAGAAACGTGATGCCTGTTTAAAGTTTATTTTGGGATCGAGGGGTCATCATCAGTTGAAGTTACAAGGGAATGCATTAGCCAAAAGTCTTTAACCCGTTCAGTAAAACAATAAACAGGTTAGTTTTTAAATTGGTGTGAATTTGTAGTGCAGAATTTTCTAAATAGTTAAATAAGCACATTTCACAAATTTCTGCAGCTCCCAGGGCTGTTTTCTATTATCGAGTGGTCTCGTTATGACTGTCTAAATATAGCAGGATGAAATTCAGTTAGTCATTGTTAATGGAACAGAGTATAGATTGTTTTAATTTTGCATGAGTAAATGAGAAAAGTACCTTGTTAATTTCATGATGTTGCGTTTTTGTTTCAAGTGTGATTTGAATTGGATCTGATCTCTAACAACTATTTACCCCGGGGTAATTATTTTAGGGGTTCAAACTGCAGGTGGTAATTAAGCTACAACTGTCAGTGCTACATAAGGGTATTGTTTTGGGGGCCATTTTACTAGATATTTTGCACTCATGCTCTCCAACTGAGCAGACAAAGCTTGTGGAAACCTTTCACTCTTAAATGTTGTTTTGTTGGACTGTTATACACTTTCACTTAATGGCTTCTAATGGCTGTGAATCCTGTCCTGCAGAACAACAGGGGAAGTGGTTTCTGGAGTGGTCGGGAAGGTTTTCAATCAGCCCAAGGTTCGAGCTAAAGAGCTGGGGACAGACATCTGCCTCATGTACATAGAGATCGAGAAGGCAGAAGTCGTCCAAGACGAGCTGATCAAAGGACTGGATAACAAAAACCCCAAGATTATTGTCGCTTGCATTGAAGCGCTAAGGAAAGCACTTTGGTAAGCAGACAGCGTTTTGTGTACATTTGCATTCTTAGAACTGTGTTAACCGTAGAAAGAAATACAGAAGTCAGATTGTCGTCACAGATAGCAAAAAGCATGTGTGCTCTGTAGATCACTTTAAATCGGTGGTTTTTAATTTCTCGTTTTCAGCGAGTTCGGGTCCAAGATCATAACCCTGAAGCCTGTAGTGAAAGTGTTGCCAAAACTGTTCGAGTCTCGAGAGAAGGCGGTTCGAGATGAAGCCAAATTACTCGCTGTGGAAATCTACCGGTGGATCCGGGATGCTCTGCGACCTCCGCTTCAGAACATCAACTCTGTGCAGGTGAGGCTGTTAACCTCCGCAGAGAACCTTTGGTTCTTTCTTTAAGGTCTTGGTATCTGACCTCGTGGCCACTGTACCAAGAGGTCGGATTATTTAGCCTTGCTTGGGTCATGGTGGGTTGATCCTTTGGCATATTGGTAAATTCATACCTGAGTTTTGTGAATGTACACTGACATGTTATAATGTTTAATTATCTTTGCTTTTAGTTGAAAGAGTTAGAAGAAGAATGGGTGAAACTGCCAACCGCAGCACCTAAGCAGACGAGGTTCCTGCGTTCCCAGCAGGATATGAAGGCCAAGTTTGAGCAGCAGCAAGCTGCTGGAGGAGACGAGGCAGATGGTGAGAATAACGCACCAGACAAGTGCACAAACGCAACAACAAGGTCTTCAGTTGTGACTCGGAGACAAGCCACAAGAAAAAGGCACATAGGAACTTTTGTTTTTTCAGATCTGATCTTTAAAATTGACTGTCTGCAAGTAATGAAGTTAGATCCATTTACACCGACTGTGTATTCAATATCCAGTATATCTACAGCAGTTGCCATAGTAATGCCTTGAGTGTCAGCATGATGCTAAGAGACTTTGTTTTCTTACTAAGAGGAGCTGTCTGTGTGGAAAGCACAGTTTTGCTTTAGCTCATGTCCGTTCGTTTATTTTTCCGCTAATAACTATGCAGTGTGCATCGCATTTCCTAATTTATGGGACATATTGTTTTGCTTGTGGGAATACAAATTCAGGGCCCACAAAATTTCTAAATCCCTGGTACCCCATCGGACAGGCACTCTTCAGATTTTGGTAGCCCGAAATGAATTTAAGTAGCCCAAATAAAAAGTGACTTTTTTTTTTAAAATGTACAGTCTTGTAAAGGAGACAACCAAACATCAATCAAAAACATTTTCAAAACAAATAACAATTGTATAAAATATTCAAATTACCATCAGCGATTTACTTGCATGCGCTCTCTAACACATTTAATCTTGCTGTGGGAGATTTCACTGATCGTGTGAGGAGAGTAATGACCGACAGGGCGAGCGTCACTGATACACAGTTCACAGCGTGATCGCACATTCAAACGCGATTTCAACACCACACATATTGATAGTTGTTCCCAGATGCCTGGATAATATTACAAACAACATAATTACCCGACCAAATTTGTGGAAGAATGCAAAAGCGTTGCAATGTATTTTTCCTTATAAGAAAGCCCGACGGGCCGGGCGGAAATACATTTTGGTAGGCTGACTGGATGAGACAATAGCCCCGGGACATGGGGCTAGTAATTTTGTGACACCTAAAACTCGTTTTCAGGAATATCGCTTTAGGAACTTTATCACAATCTTTGTACATAATGTTTGAAGAGATTAATAAATTTGTCTCTATACAGGAGACAATGATGAAGTGGCTGAAGTTCAGGTGGATGCTTATGAGCTCCTGGAAGCTGTTGAGATCCTTTCTAAACTTCCTAAAGACTTCTACGACAAAATTGTAAGTCAAAACGACACAAACTAGATCAATATTTGAACCTTGTACTTTTTCCATTTCATCTATTGTTTTTGTGGCATTGCAGGAAGCCAAGAAATGGCAGGAGAGGAAGGAAGCATTAGAGGCTGTGGAGGCTTTGACTAAGAACCCAAAACTAGAAGGTGGAGACTATGGAGATTTGGTTCGAGCACTTAAAAAGGTAACGGGTCTGTTTAGGGTGGAACTCTAGGTAACTGAAACTGAAGAACAAAATCATAAAATTGTGTTTGTTTTAGGTTATTGGGAAAGATGCTAATGTGATGCTGGTGGCCATGGCAGCTAAATGTCTGGCTGGACTGGCAGCAGGACTGAGGAAGAAGTTTGGAACATATGCAGGTCAAGTAAGTGTCTTCCATGTAGAAGATTCTTGACAGTTTGACTGAGCAAACTGAAGTCCATTTTGAAATCACAGTTTCTCTGTTGTGGGTTTAGAATACAACAGACAAACGGTTTTGGGTAATCAGATGTCAGCTTGACTTACCTCTAAAGTCCTAAATCTTTTCAAGGTGGTGCCAACCATCCTGGAGAAGTTTAAGGAGAAGAAACCTCAGGTGGTTCAGGCCTTACAAGAGGCCATTGATGCAGTCTTCCTAACTGTGAGTGTAACAGATATTTGAATTAATTAACCTTGGTAGCCACATAGCAACACCCTGGCAACCACTCATTTAATTAGAAAAGGGAAAAGTCTTGTTCATTTTGTATTTATGATTGAGGTTAATGATCCATGAGGGGAAAATGTGATAATCCAAATGTTTTGCAGACAACCTTGCAGAACATCAGCGAGGATGTTCTGGCGGTGATGGACAACAAGAACCCCTCCATCAAGCAACAGGCTTCTCTTTTCCTCGCCAGAAGCTTTCGTCACTGTACCCCGAGTACATTGCCAAAAGGCGTCCTGAAGCCTTTCTGTGCAGCGTTCCTCAAGGTATGGCCTTCACCGGGCTGGGCTTGTTGCAGTATCTTGACATCGAGATGTCTTCTCACAGCTTGAGTTGTCCTGTTCTTTGTGTAGCAAGTGAACGATTCTGCTCCAGAGGTGAGGGACGCTGCTTTTGAGGCTCTGGGGACAGCTATGAAGGTGATCGGGGAGAAGGCGGTCAACCCGTTCCTGGCAGATGTTGACAAACTCAAGTTGGATAAGGTTATAAACACATTTTCTATTGGATTACCTTAAATGCAGCAAACACACTGTCTGATTATTGAAGCTATTCAGATATTAGCATGATTGTTTCCATGACAACCAGGTAACTAACCTTCTTGTGTTTCTTGCAATAGATAAAGGAATGTGCCGATAAAGTGGAGCTCGTTGGAGGTAAGAAAGGTGGGGGAGGTGCGGGAGGTGGTGGAGGAGAAAAGAAAGAGAAACCAGTCGCAAAAGCACCTCCATCTGTTGAAGCTCCTGCCAAAGCCTCAGGTCCTCCTAAGAAAGCTGCTCCAGCAAAGGCGAGTCATCAGCAGGCCATTGTTTCTGTTTGAGAAAGACAAGAGAGGTGAGCTCAACTCATTTTGTTCATTACATTTACCAGGCTGCTGGACCACCCAAAAAGGGCAAACCTGCTTCGGCCCCCAGTGGAAAATCCAAGAAAGCTCCAGAAACAAAGGAAATGGTAGAAACGGAGCTATCGGTAAGCCTTCAGTTTCAAACTCAATATTTGTAAATGGGGAGGTTTGTTTGTGGGAACTTAATAGATTGTAATCATGTGACCATTTTCATATTTTTTTTATCGTTTCGCATCAGACTGAAGTATGTGAAGAGAAAGCAGCCGCGGTGCTCCCAGCCTCATGTATGCAACAACTGGACAGCGCCAACTGGAAGGAAAGACTCGCTAGCATGGAAGAGTTTCAGAGAGTAAGTTACGGACATTCTCTCTCTACACAATCACTGCTGTTTTTAGCTCTTTCTGATAATATAATTAAACCTGGTAACGATGGTAGATCAACTTGCACTACAGAATTGACCATGTTCTTCTCAGGCTGTGGAGCAGATGGATAAATCCGAAATGCCATGCCAGGCTCTGGTCAGAATGCTGGCTAAGAAGCCAGGATGGAAAGAGACCAACTTCCAGGTAGTCATCTTTAAAAGGTTAAAAAGCTGAGTGTTCTTAAACATCTGACGATACAAGTTTCTGGTCTCCATTTCTTTCTAGGTCATGCAAATGAAGTTGAATATTGTGAGTCTAATCGCGCAAAAGGGCTCGTTCTCGAAGACGTCCGCCTTTGTGGTTCTGGATGGTCTGGTTGATAAGATCGGAGATGTGAAGTGCGGAAGTAACGCCAAAGAGGCTCTAACTGCAATCGCCGAGGGCTGTTCTCTGCCATGGATTGCTGAACAGGTTGGCGTTGTGGATGTGGAGCGGTGTATCTTAGCGTCTTGGGTTTAGCAGGGTTTGCTAAATTACTAGTGCTAATAAAAAGAATCCAGTAATGAAAGTCTTTAGGGCCTGTTATTTAAGCATCATATTAAAAGGCAAACAGATTCAAGAACTAAAGAGGCTTTTGATAACCCAGAACCTCTCGATGGGCAGTGAAGCCTCAAACAATACAGAAGGTTTGGTTTTCGGTTTGCTAATATAAGAAAAGTTGATCTTCATCATTATTTCTCATTTCACAGGTGGTCTCCATGGCGTTTGCTCAGAAGAACCCCAAAAACCAAGCTGAGACTCTCAACTGGTTGGCCAACGCCATGAAGGAGTTTGGATTTGCTGGGTGAGCCCATCTCATCTGGACATACTGTTGCTCTGATAAGTGACGAGAGATAAACCGAGACCACTTTTAACTCCTAAATTTTATTTCCCATGATTCAGAATAAACGTGAAGGCGTTCATCAACAATGTTAAGACGGCCCTGGGTGCCACTAATCCAGTGAGTAATTCTATTAGTCATGGTCACAAGGGTTTGACAGTTTTAATGACTTTATTCTAGGCAGCATTGTTTTCGAATAACTACTAGTTAGTGCTTAACATATAGAAAGGGTGCTGATTTTTCAGACTGCTCCTTGCGTTAATGTGTCAGACTTTGTGACTGCAATGGTGTGTAATTAGCAAAGCTGATGTTCATTTCAGGCTGTGAGGACTTCAGCGATTACGCTGTTAGGAGTCATGTACCTGTACATGGGCGCTCCACTCCGCATGTTCTTTGAGGATGAGAAACCAGCCCTGCTTTCACAGATCAATGCAGAGTTCGAGAAGGTAAACAATCCCTTTTGATAGTCGGCAAAACAATAGAAGGTTTTAAAACATTAAAACCTGCTTTGTGTGAGTGTTCACCAAGCCACACCCGTGGATTGTTTTCCTCCGCCCCTCCCTGCCTGGCTTCATGTCAAGTAGTACGTGTGAATATTTTGAGGACGCGATTGCCCGAAATACCCAAGAAGATCTGACCTTTGACCTTTTCCATCCCATCGTTCACAGATGCAGGGTCAGTCTCCTCCCGCCCCCATCCGTGGCACCAAAAAAGGAGGAGCTGAGGAGGAGGGAGAGGAGGCTGATGAAGAGGAGGCCGATGGTGGAGCTGGTGACATCATGGATCTGCTGCCCAGAACTGACATCAGGTTCCCACATGGTTCCTTATTTTATATAGGAACCATTTTTGAATAACGATCTCTGTTTTTGATGCTAGGTTTAAAGGTGGAGCTCTTATTCTGTGATTCTCCTTCACAGTGATAAAATCACCTCAGACATGGTGTCAAAAATCGGAGACAAGAACTGGAAGGTCAGGAAGGAAGGTCTAGATGAGGTGGCCGCTGTCATTTCGGAGGCTAAATTCATTCAGGCTAACATCGGCGAGCTGCCAATGGCACTGAAGGGCCGTCTTAATGACTCCAACAAACTACTGGTAATGCAAAAGCTGCGTTTAAACCTCCAGATGGTCAAATATTTGAATGTGGCATGCTGGGGACCACAATGTTATTTCATAGGCGTGGCTTTAAGGAAGCACATACTTTATTTAGTGTACTACACTTTATAACCTCTAATGTTTATAGAGGTCAGTCTGTTCTGCCTTAGTTCCTATACGATTCTCATTTTTATTAATAGCTTTTGCACATTGCTCTTTTTTTGGCACTGCAAAATAGTGCAAATTGAAAGGTTTGGAGTGACACTCCTGCTGCTTTCTGAGGTGACTCATCTGGGTCCCAGTCACAATGTCAGATGTTTGTGTGTCTGTAGGTCCAGCAGACTTTGAGTATTCTGCAGCAGATAGCGACTGCTATGGGTACATCCCTCAAACAACACGTCAAGAACCTGGGAATTCCTGTCATCACTGTTCTCGGAGACAGCAAAGTACGAAACGCACAAGTGTTCCTTGACTTCTATTGTGTTGTGTCTTGCAAGCTTGTGTCTGTTTTTAATACACGACTGCCTGTTTGCATATCCTGTAGCTAGAGCAGTGACTCATCTCTTATTTGCATGAAATTTGACTGTCTTCTCAGGCCAACGTCCGTGCTGCTGCCATGACGACTTTGAACGCATGGGTGGAGCAGACGGGGATGAAGGAGTGGCTTGAGGGAGAGGACCTATCAGAGGAGCTGAAGAGGGAAAACCCCTTCCTCAGACAGGAGGTACAGCACATCTGATAGGCTGAAATAACTGTTAGAGAATGTTTTGTCCTAAGACAACCCTCTTTATTTTTATGGTGTTCCGGTTCATTTGTGCATTCCGAAGGGAGACTTTGCCTTTTAAAGAACTTTGTTTAATTGATGTAACTGGCGGTACAAATGGACCAATAAAATCATAGCCTGGCATGTTTTCGTCCAATCAAATCTTGAATGATAAAATCAAGTTCTGCCCTACATTTTTACTCAGAAAAGCATCTTGCATCGTATCATTTTGCTTATTTTTTACTTGAAAGAAAAGTAATGTTTTGGTAAACACACTTTGTCACAATTAGCATTTTAAAGGGATAGTTACAATTAAATAGTTAAAGGGATAATTATTCTTCCATTTATTTGTGTGTTGTTACATCGTTCCAAACCTGCATGACTTTCTTGCTTCTGAGAAACGCAAAAGATATTTTGATGTTTGCTGGTAAGCAAAGAACAGTGGCACTCATTGACTTCTATTGTGTAAACACAAAACCAATGAGGCATTTCTCAAAATATCTTTTGTGCTGCACAGAAAAAATGTTCTGTGTGTACTATCTCTAACAAGTCACATTTTTAGCTGTTTGAATCCTATTTATCTGTGTACTGTAGTTGCTGGGCTGGCTGGCTGAGAAACTGCCCAACTTGCGCACCGTGCCTGCTGACCTCATGTTGTGTGTGCCACCCCTGTACACCTGCCTGGAGGACCGCAGCGGTGATGTGCGCAAAAAAGCTCAGGACGCCCTCCCCACCTTCATGATGCACCTGAGTTATGAGAAGATGAGTAAAGCTACCAGTAAACTGAAGGCAAGTGGAAGATGAGGTGTGATGGAGCTTAGTGGTTAAACGTCTGGGCTGGTAACTGAAAAATCGTTGGCTTAAACCCTCTTCTGATCTCTGTAAAGAACAGATGGTTGATCTGTTAAGAATATCTTTGATCAACTTTTGGCCATAGAAGCAGCCACGTAACGTCACTCTCCCTCTTGTCTTTCTGCAGCCGGCCTCAAAGGACCAGGTGGTGGGCATGCTGGAAAAGGCCAGGGCTGTGATGCCAGCCAAACCTGCAGCTCCTGCCAAAGCTGCAGCTTCTAAACCCGCCTCCAGTGCCCCTGCTGCCAAACCAGCCCCAGGTTCATTCGGACTCCCTTTAGATCACATGACACCACTGCCGGCAGCAGATTGAACTTTAGAATCTGATTGGTTTAGAACATAACAGCCACGATTGGTTGGTAGATAGAGGAACGTTCTCATTAGAAGAGAGCATTTGATTGGACAAAGATCTGTGCAGTGCAGTATGACTCATCAAATTTTTTTTTTTGCCCATGTCTATGAAAGACTGATTTTTGAATGCGCCTATAGGCCAACAGGGTTTTTCTTCAGTCTTTGAGAGTACACTAGCATATATACATGCCTTTGTACAGACACAGGTGGACTAAAACCACAACCCTCATTTAAAGTAAGAGTTTGAATTTAAATGTAGCGCCTCTTTGTTGTACAGCTCCAGTCAGGAACCAGACCCCCAGTGAAGACTTCAGTGAACCAGAACCCAAACCAGACCCAAAGAAAGCTAAAGCAGCAGGTCCTGCAGCTAAAAAGGTATGATACATTTCAGTGTGTGTTAGGGGAGTTCCTGATAGCAAGAGTTATCATCTTCCCGAACTGTGACTTGCAACATGAGATTTATAGGGCTGTTAAGTGTGATCAAGCACTCATTTTTGCATTGACTAGAGAGAGAGCATGGAGCTCAAGGCAAAGGGAGATAATGCGAGTAAACTAAACAGGCTCTCGAGAGGGTCACCCAGCAGCCAGCAGGTATATGAGAAGCTCTTTACATTGAGCACTGGTGGGTTGGTGTGAGGTGACATGGTTTGGGTGTGGAGGCACTGCACGTAACAACACAAGTTCACTACCTGTCTGTCACGCTCCTCCATTATTCAGCACAGGCTCACGATACCAAAATGGCAAATTTCAATGGCTATGAAATCCGAAGCCTTTCTAGTTACAGTGTGGTGTATTAACCTTTTACAATGTTGGCTGGGAACCTTCAAAACCACCAAAGTGAGCAGTTAATTTCAGGCTAAATTGCTGAATACTACTGTAAAAACCCTTGGCTCATGAATATTAATTAGGTCATGTGACGGAACATCAAGGTTCAGTGACTGAGCTGATGTTTCTTGTATTCATGAGAATCTCTTAAGCCCCACATACCAAATTAACATCACTGTGGATACTGTTGGAAAATCTGGAGCTATGGAAATACTGGGGCTTCCATGTTTTCCAGCAAAAAGACATTTTTGATGTAGTGTACAAGTGTCAACTTAATTCCCAACTCTTCAGGGTGTCGTGGGTAAGAAACCTCCAGTCAAGGCTGGCGCAAAGGAGGAGGAGGATAAATCTGGACCCATCTTCATCCTCGTTCCCAACGGCAAAGAGCAGAGGATGAAAGAAGAGAGAGCTTTGAAGGTGAGCCCTTCTAATACCAGTAACAACAGGGTTCTGAACCCATGACCGTGAACTTTGTTACGCTTGTTAATATTCAAACATTAGCTAATATGTTAGTAGTTCAGTAGCATATGCAGCTATTTGGCGTGTTTAGTTACCGGTTCCCAAACGACTCTTTAGATTCTGAAGTGGAACTTCATCACTCCTCGTGACGAGTATGTGGAACAGCTGAAGACTCAGATGTCGACGTGTCTGGCCAAGTGGCTGCAGGACGAACTCTTCCACTTTGACTTTCAGCGTCATGTTAAAGCTATCGGAGCCATGATTGAGGTGAGCCCTATCCGACATTTTTTGTAGTTTGCTACAACTGCTTGTGTTTGTTAGAAAACATAGCTTAGTCCACGTTTTAGCATGTTGCCTGGTGGCTTGAGCAACTCTATTTGAGGAAATGACATCACTTCCTGTTCTCTCCTAAACTGCCCTTTCTGTAAAATGTCAATAAAGGCCAACACATTATTGAAATGAAGTGCTTGTTTGTCATTTTTGGAAGTGTAATTGTTTTTTTTAAATGACTTTCACAGCGCATGGAAGCGGAATGCGAGGCTGTGATTGGCTGTCTGGATCTGGTGTTGAAGTGGTTCACCTTGCGGTTCTTCGACACCAACACCAGTGTGTTGATGAAAGCATTGGAGTTTCTCAAGCTGCTCTTCAGCATGTTGAGCAGGAAGAACTACCAGCTGAACGACTACGAGGCCTCCTCTTTTATTCCCTACCTGATCCTCAAGGTGGGTGTTCAGTCAGCCTGAACTTCATGGTCTCTGGAAATCCCTGAAGCAACAAATTCGGTTTAAACAAATAGTGTATAAAAATGCAGCTTTACATGGTGCTTATGTTCCTGGGCAGGTCGGGGAGTCCAAAGATGTGGTGCGTAAAGACGTCCGCGCTATTCTGACGATGCTGTGTAAAGTTTACGCAGCCAGTAAAGTCTTCCCCTTCCTTATGGATGGGACCAAATCAAAGAACTCCAAGCAGAGATCAGGTATGACGATTATTGCTAGAACTTATCACAATATCAGGATTTTAGATCTAAAGAGCCTGTTTCTGTTTGCACTTCTCATCTCTTCTTCTACTCTTTCTTCAGAATGCCTCGAGGAGCTCGGCTGCCTGATAGAGAACTTTGGCATGAACGTGTGTCAGCCGACTCCAGCCAAGGCTCTCAAAGAAAT
>JAZGTJ010011948.1:0-16356 GCA_036877575.1 Botia almorhae
TTTTTTTTTTAAGTTAACGAGGGTTCATTGTTCATTCATTTTTTTTGCAACGTCTTGATGTATATTTTAGTATTTGTAATATTAGACAAGACTGAAGTAAAGAATCTCTGAATACATACAGATGCTTTAAAAATTTAGATCAGGGTACCCAATCCTGCTCCTGGGGTGTCCAGTGGCCTGCAGAGTTTAGCGCCAACTTGCCTCGATGCACCTACCTGGTGATTTCCAATATGCCTTGCAAGACCTTGATTAGCTGGTTTTAGGTTTAGGAGCTGAACTCTGGACACTGGTCCTCCAGGAGCTTGATACTTTTATAAAGATGGAGTTTAAAGCCAAGGTTACCGTTAGCTATCGTCTTACACAGTTCAATGAAGGAGCTTGTAGTTCCTCTTGTCACCTTTAGATGGCGCACTTAACAGTCAGTTTAACCTCCCCTTAACATTACATCACCCAGAATCTTGTGCAGACCGATTGTTCACTGTAGTTTCCACGCACGCATTATCATAAGTCCCATGCAGAGCCTTTATTGCAGATAAATACATTTACAAAATGATCTCTTGCAAATGACAGTCGAGGAAGACGTTCAATTCTTCATGCTTTCTACAAAGAACTCATTACATGCCACAGTGAGGGCCGCAACCAACACGACAAACTCCTGGAAATCCACCTCTCCATCTCTATTCTCATCCAAATCAGACATGATCTTCTCCACAACCATCGGGTCTTTACTCGCCTGCAACAGAGCACACAACACAATGTTGTTCTTGACACATGCAAGCTGTCAGCGTTTTTTAAGACGACAATAAAACTTACTGATAAGAAGTCACTGAGTTCTCCGTGAAGCAAGCTTTTGAGCTCAGCTTTGCTCAGCTTGTACTTGTCTCCTTCTTTGGAGGAGTACGTGTGGAAGACTATTATTAGGCCTTCCATCGCATTTTCCAGCTGTGAAACCATGTTTTTCCCTGATGAATACCCTGTAAATAGAATTTCACCATTAAGATCCTAAACCATTAGGATTTTGTTTTGACAAAAACGAACGGTTATGCCAACTTTTAAGAACTGCTGCCCCATTTCTGAATACCTCAGGATCTTTGGAGGTGTCATGGTGGGCTAATGTCCATATGTGTTGCAAATTTGGCTTGTCACTGTGGCAGTACCATCAAAAACTACCTTAACCAACTGTACAATACATTACACAAAATAATTTGCTTATCTACTCCCAGAGGCTGAATATTATATAGTACTGCCCCCATGCCATGCCAAGTTCACAACAAAATGGGCATCCACACCACTACGACACCTGCATAGAAACTCTGATAATGCATGGAAGAAAAAATTATATTACAATAACATTTTTTTAATACAAATGTATGATATCTTATACGTAATACAAGATAGTGTTAAAATAACCGTAATTCACTTCTATGACAACATAACCCTTCATGTCTTCTAGCGCATGCGTCACACACATGACATTGCACGTCTGCTGACCCTGGTGCCCCTTTACCCACCCCACTGGAGGATCTAATATCTGTGTGCCAGGAGGCCTTTTGGCCATGGCAGGCTGATGACGATTAACGGGGACAGGCAAGACAGGTGCACATCAATTATTCAATCAGTCTTTTATATGAACTGAAGGCACCGAGACTGACCATTCAGCAGCATGGCATGTTGAACTACATTTCTTTTGTGCTCACTTTAAATAAGCTAAAAAAACAATTGTAAAGGCTAAAGTCTCATATACGGTGGGTATCAACAGATACGACATGAAACCAGTGTAATAATATATTGCATTGCAAATACACAATCTTTAAAGTTTAAACTTTAAGGAAAACCTTTTTTAAAAATCCCGTTTAAAACCTGTGGCGTTTGCAAATTGCAACGAACGAAACGTTAATACATTTTTTAAGACGTAGGCCAAAAGCGTTTTTCTTCTGTTAACAAAAAACTAGGCTTTAAAGCTCACATATTACCGTATTGTTTTGCATATTTATGTATTAATTTAAAAGATACGCAACTAGTATCATCTATTTTTAGACCGCTGACGTAATCAGTACAGAATAACGTTTTAAAAACCACAACTCACCGTGTAAAAAGGAAGCAGTAGCTAATGGCTGAGGTAGCGGTTGCTAGTATCCGAAAGCATCTCATTAAATAGCGTCGATTCACCTGTGCGGGGAACGAGGTGGATCCGCCCCCTCCAACGACACACCGCCTGCCGGTGTAAACTCATACCATCTAAACTTGAAAAATAACGGGCTCAGACACGTCATCTGATCTTTTAATCGTCTTTCGATGCCAGCTTGTCTATAAATATACAGGCCTACTGACATTGGTTAATAGATTTTAATTATGCCTAATTCTAAGACATAATTGCCTTTTAAACTATTATGTAGCTTTCCTGTAGCTCCGTTAACAACGCCAAGGTCATGGGTTCTATCCCAGGGATTGCACATACTCAGAAACAATGTATAGTATAATGCTATGTAAGTCGCTTTGGATAAAAGCGTCTGCCAAATGCATAAATGTAAATGTTTTAATACTTAGCGAGGTTTTCGTGGCTCTGTGTTCACACAGAGTTGTTGTGCAAGCCGCTTTCATGCATTGTTTTAACTGGCAGACTAGTTCAAAACCTAATGGTTAGAATTTGAATATAAAATAAATCTACATATTGCTGTAGTGATTGCTGTTATGCTAATAAAGGCCCATTTTGAGCACATTATATCCTGTGTTGGAATCTGAAACGAAGTTCTCTTATTCCGGCGCAACACTGAAGCTAACTAGGTAAAAAGGAACTGATGACTTTAATTCCTGGCATCATTCGGTCTCATTTCTTACTTGGGTCATCACGCCCTTCATTTTATGAAAATGTTTGTGGTTCGCTCTAGGGCGTTAAGTCACGCGATGCGTCTGTGGAAAATATGAGCAGAATTTCGATGTTGCGAAATGTTGTTTGTCGAGAAACAGGTCTGCGATGGCACGAGTATTAAACATTTTTACGATAACCTGCAGTATTAAAGCGTTTACATTTAAATTTCCTTTATTTGAATTAGTTTATTATTGCATTTATTATTGCATCATTTATTAAAACTTTTTTAATTACAGTCTGAAATGTAAGAATCGAACATTGTGCGTCAAGTTTAATGTCAAGTTATTTTTTACACAGCCTAGAAGTTTGAGGTCTCTCAATAGGACAGCGTTTGCCAAATGCAGTAATAATTACCACAACAAACGCAAAGCGGTGATGACTCAAGATTTTTCACGTTCGATTTTAGTCAGTGCGTTTCCGCAATTTCAGTGCGTTTCCGCAATTTCAGATAACAAATGGGTCACAATTTTCAATCTTCCATCTGTTCAACACTGTCAGTTTTATTGTGCATTATAATTTATATATATATATATATATATATATAATACTATATATAATATTATTTTGCTTCATTTGAATTTTGAAATAAATATACTGTATAATGCCAAATAATTAAAAAATACAAATCTTAAAAATGATACGTTACCTTGTTTGCTATCACAAAGTACAGTTTGGTGCCTTTTGTGTAATTAGTGGTAATGTTGGTAAGATGCAAGAAGTATGTAATTATTAAATACATAAAGATGAACTTGAATGCTTTATCATTAATAATTGTAAATACGACCAGGACAATTTCATCTTTAAATAAATTTCTCATATCCATGACTTGTATACTTCATGAAATTCTTCATTTGAATTTGTTAAAACATGATTTCTTTTAACAATACTATATAGATGTAAGCAGATTATCTCCGAGTCAAAAATGACATGTTAAGAACATCCTGGTTTTACTGCAGTTATATAACTTGTTTCGGTAAACATAAGGTGGTTATCAGCCTTGCGGCTCACTGACCTAACTGAGGTTTGTAAATATGCTGACAAACGAAGACAAATAGAACTATTGATTGTCAGAGCGAACGCGTGTTGTCATATTATGCTTCGCTGGCTGATTAGTTCACTTGTTGTACTCACTGACTAAGTCAGAACATTTCTGAAACATTTTCCAGACCTTTTAATGCCAGTGAGTCACACAAACCTGTTTAAACAAACCTTAGATTCAAAAACATTGCAAACAACCTGCGGTAATGTTGTGATAATGCAGTTTTGTTATTCTTTTCCTTCTGCAAGCAGAAGTCTCTTCTGTCTGGTAAAGTCATTTCTGCCACTGGTCATCTTAAGCGTGTCCTTCTACAAGTTCTTCAAAAGTTCTGTTAGAAGGCTAATTGCTAGCATGGTGGTCTTCATCTTCATCTTTCTCTTTAGTGCCTGTTGATCTTTTGTTCTGAAGTGGCACCTCCATTAAGGACCTCACTGAAGACAGGCGGCTATGTCGGCTTGCTGTGCGTTCTCTTATAACATTTGGTTTTCCTAGAACGCTCCTCAGCTGCATCCAGAAGAAGCTCTGCTCTGTGGGTTGTTGCGGCCACTCCAGGTAAGTTTTGGTATTGAGCATCTTTTTGAGTTTGCAGAATTTACTGGGCAGTGAAGTGGGGTCAATGGGTTCCTTGACGACCAGGATGACATCACTGAACGTCTTGCCTATGGCTCGTTGATGGGCAAAGTAAAGCTCGTAGTTGCACCACTCGCTGTTCACAAAATTCCGTGACAACACAAAGATGACCTAAACAATAAAGAAACTTGTTATGATGCGTCACAAAACTGCAGAGAGTGTCTGTGTTTGTCTTGCTAAATGGAAAATGTAGACATTTGTACAGCGTTTTAGCACTTTGGGGATTCAATGTACAATCTTTTGCACAGTAAAATAAATGTGTTTCATGTGAGTTTGATTTTGTGGCATTGTAACACAACCCTTCATCCACTGAGATCTATAGACTCATATGACTTTCATTGTTTTAAAAGGGACATTGGAAGACATTAACCAAGAAGATAAATGTATGTGTGGGCTACAGCTTAGCAGAAGTAATCGTTTCAGACACACCTTGCGACTATTTTCAATGTTCTCAATGATGTTGTCGATGATCCACCTTCCTGGAACGAAGTCTCTTTCGTGGATGCAGAGGCGGTAAGGAGGCTTTGCGTTCTCCAGACACGGCAGCAGATGGTCTTTGACCCACTCTGCATCCGAGTGACTGTAGGAGATGAAGGCATGAAATGTGTAGTTCATAGCCTGATCACAACCTTCTTTACGGGCTCTGTACTTGGCTCTGATGATCTGGTATGTAGCTTTCATGTACCAGGGCACGTGGAATACGTAGCACACAAGCATGATAGCAAGAACAACGAGTGCTGTTGTTGACACGGAGATGATGATAACCAGTGTCATATCACATGCTAAATGACCAGGGAAGTATCTGGACACCATTGTGTCGAGTAGACGCTCAGGGTGGAAACATCTGTAGTTGTACGGCCAGTCTGTGATGTTCACCTTGCCCTTGCTTGTGGTTTCCTGGATAAAGGTGTAAAGATCACAGGTACAGTGGTAAGGGTTGTTTCCTGCAGTCAGTACTCCTAGGCTAGGCATGTCCTTAAATAATGTCATGCTAATCAACCCAAAAGAGTTTCCATCTAAAGCGAGTGTCCTCAGGAATGGATTTCTCCAGCCCGATGGAATGAACTTGATCTTGTTGCCGCTGAGATAGAGCTCGGTCAGGTTGGAAGCCTTATTAAAATAGTCCATGTCAAGCTGGTCTATGTTGCTGTATGAAAGATCGAGGTAGTTTGCAGAGGTGGGGAGGCACCTAAAACTGTTGCCAGTCAGGCTGTTGTGATTAGCAATTACTTTGGTAATGGTCTTCCTCCAGTTACAGACGCGGTTCCCTATATACTGCAGTTGATTATGGCTCATATCGATTGTTGTCAACTTGAAAAATTTTTCAGTCAGAGAGGCCAAGTCACTGAGACTGGCAAGACGATTACGACTGACGTTAAAGGTCTGAAGTAAACGCAAAGTGTTTCTGTCGCACAGCGGGTAATAAAGATAACCGTCCCTCAGCTGGTTGTTGGAGATGTCGAGTAGCTCAACGCTTTTCATCTCCTGCCACGAGTCACAAGGGACCGTGTTGAAATTCACGTTCCATATAATAATTTGACGGATATGATTAAGCCAGGTGAAGCTCCAGTCGAAGCGAATTATATCTGGATTACTGATGTCCCTTTAAAGCGAAACACAAAGATCACAGTTAGTGATCTCACAGTTAGTGATGCAGTAGAGATGACACTTTTTACGTGTCTTAAAATATATCTGAACAATTATTTTAATTCCAAGAGTTAGTAAAACTTACGAGAGAACGAGTCGTTCCAGGGTCAAGTTTGTCACACTGGATCCTTGCGTCAGGTTCTGTGAACGGGCAAAATCTACGTACAGGAGTTCCAGGCCTTTGATTGGACCGGCTGCTACATTTACCAAAACCTTTCTCAAAACCTCCTCATTGAATTTACCCCGGTAGAAGGTCAACGCTTGAGTATTTACAAACCGCAGGCCGTAAAAAATATCCTGTTGACCAGTATAGTACTGAAACTCAAAGAGATTTCGGAAACGTAGCACTTCAAATGTTTTGTTTGCTACGTCCTTTAATATCTTAGGAAGCACATCTGGCATTTTGTCTATAGCTATGTCCAGCCACAAGCTTTTTGTCCTAAGGGTCTTAAAAAACCCAGGTTCATAGCTTTTAAGACAAGTACCAGTTTTAATGGCAAACTTGTCCAATGAGAGGTTTCCCAACACATTCACGTCACAGCTTCCTAAATGACTGACCTGATTTCCACCAATGGACAACACTTTCAACTTAGTTAGATTTAAAAAAGCAGCGCACAGAAATATCTGTGAGTACATGTTATTGGATAATTCTAAAACCTTCAAATTGTTAAGCGGCTGCACGGCTCTGAGGGGAATCTGTGTCAGAGAATTATTAAATAAGTTTAGATCCTCCAACAGAAGGTTCCTCCGAAAGGCATCATCCTCGATCAGTGAAATATTGTTGAAATGCAGCTTGAGAACTCGCAGATGAATAAAACTGGAGAAGTCTTGTTTGTGGATGACCTGTATGGCATTGAAAGAGAGGTCGAGCTCTTCCAGAGAGGCGGGAAGTTGTGTTACAGGCACATGGCTAAACCGAAGACCTTTGCAGTCTGCTGCACGCCCGTCGGCTGTTATTGTACAAGACTGTTGGGATTTAACCGCCTTAATGTGCAGAAAAGCCTGTAGACTCAGAAGCAGAACAAACGGAGTAAACATTCCTCCGAACTTCATTTAAATCTGGAAAGAAAACAGAGGACAGCGTAAAAATTAAATATTCAATACTGTTGGAGATCTTAATCTCTGTTTTATTATAAACTTTTATATGAGTAGTAGTAAGGATGCATTATTTAGATAAAATGGACAAGGTTCAGAAAGCAAAACAGGCTCAGAATCACATTTTGATGTTTACCTAAAAGGCATATCTGAACTACTTTCTGTAATTATTTAAAGTAATCTGTGACATCATTGATTTATGATTCTGATAAGTAAATGACAAAGGAGTTATTGTTGGCAGACAACAATTGGTTTCTTTCAGGCTGACGGCTTGCCACAGCATGTCCGTTTATTGTTCTTGGAGAAAATGAATCAGTATCATTTCATGTCAGAGAATTTCACAATTTTACTCTAAAGGAAGAAAACTTGCTTTTTAGTGCCAAATAGTGCCATAAGAACAATCAATACATCGCTATTTGAACATGCATAAACAGCTTCCTTGTTTAAATGCAATGTCATGTTTAAAAATGACAACTAAAATATAAATTAAACAGCAAATTCAAAAAGGACGTAAAGCTAATTTTACCTTTAACATAAGAATCTGCAGTTTTCTAAAGCGTTGTCATATATCTGTCTGTGACATCAGCTGGTATACACAGCGAGTCTGATTTCATCTGCATAACAGAGCGATGGTCAGTTAATGCTCATTTACAAGCACGCGTGTATTATTTAAACACTTTTTCTGTCATGTGACTTGTTTTTTTTTGCTTGAACAGGAAATATTTTGTTCTCTAATGTAGAACAGATGGTTCATTATGGTAGTTGTTCCTTGTAAAGTGAGTCAGTGGTTTACATGCATATCAGTATTGTTTTTTACATGTGTGAATTTTCAAGTTCTCCTGTTCATATAGACAATGAGCATCAGATAGTTTCTCTAATAAACACAAACACTTCTCCAGCTACATTAATGTACATGGTATGGTATTTGTGTTAACTCGGTTAAACAGAAAAACTCTTTTTACCAGCTCAATGTAAGTTTGATGTGTTGTTGTTTTTGTTACTAGAAAACAGTGAGGACAGAGTTTGTAAATCTCTAAATAAAAAAAACCCTATTGCATCCTTATTTATAACCCCAGATTAAATCTCTATCTCCAGATGGAAAACTACACAAAACACAGGGTTTCAATTCAGAAAGTTTTAAATAAAAGTAATAATTCACCGTAGGTCTACTGGGCATGTAAAATGGATGCGATGGAGCTGCATGTTTTTATAGTCCACTGTATTGTGAATACAAATCATATATGCATTTAAAACCCACTATACTGTTGTTCTTGTGAATTTAAATACTAAGCCTAAGCTATTGGTAGCTATTATGTGTTATGTGTAACAGAAAACATGACACTATAACATTAAAATTAGTATAGGGTTCTAGTTAATCTTACGTTTAGCAGGACATTTAGAGAAAAATCACCCACCCAAGAAAACAAATAACTTTAACCAAAGCACACCTATACAACTTAAAAGCTTTTCAAGTTTTGGCTTGTATTTGCTATCAAAATATGCGAATGAGCATCCTGTTATTCTCTTGCATATTTCCCTCGGGACATATTAAAATCAAACTTCATTCAGCTCCACAGAGGAATGTGTGCAGGAGTGAGAGAACAGGATGTTACTTAAGTAGTAAACGAGTATTTATTAAAGTATTGAACAGTATCCGTGCACTGTTTTAACTATACTGAGTCTAGAATAAATATCGCTACATTATAGTATATTGTAGGAAAATAATGGCCAGCGTCCAACAGTCCAAATCCCAAACGAGGAAAGAGGGAAGCGATGTTTATTGGCAATTTAAGCTTTATTTACATTAGTACACGCGAGCCTGTAAACTCAAAATTGTGTTAGTGTGATAAACTTCGCCAATCTTGAAGGGACCTGCAAACATAACTGTTATATACAGACGGTGTGTGTTTTTAAATCAGTGTTAACCAATTTAGCAAGATTTAAGAATGGTATGATTCTGATCATTGTGATAATAACATTACAGCGGACGTTTTTAATAACACTAAAGTCTGCTTACCGTTGTACGACTTGTAAACACGTTTTCAAACTTTGTGAGTTGAGCGACTTCTTATAAGGTTGGTCCAGATAATTTTCACAATGGATACTAGAGAGCCAAAAAATACTCAGAGAGATAAGAGTTGTGCATGCCAGTGAGTTCAAGCCCATCGGATCAGCTTACTGGAATGTTTTACTACAGTCTCTGCATGAACGTCAGGTCTCTGAGGGTAGTTTACGCAGTGATGAACAACCCAGTTAATGATACTGTTATTGCGGAGTTACGGAAATGTGAAACAGCTACTGTTGTTCTGGAAAGAGCCAGTGAATTCAAGAAGCTATTGTATGAGACTTTCAGAATATGCATCAACTGTTTTATTATAAGTCAACTTTGCCCACTCCGGTTTGTTTGATAAGCTGTAAACGCTGTTTTCCGTATTCGGGTGCACACTTACTCGCCAACCGCACCCGTCTGCTTAAAGTGATATGGGGTACTGTTCGCGTAACCACCAACGCCGATATGTGCTTCCCAAATCGCGGAAGTGAACCATGGCACATTGTGTGTGTGTTTTTGCTCACTTACCTTGCACACAAGTGGGAATAGTGTACTGCAAGGATAAACGCATGGACCATTCCTATTTTTTCCGCAAAACGTGTCATCGTCAAGCAGCCCTCATCCTTTGCAGTATATTCGCGACAGACAGTCGATGTCCAGTGGTTAATTTTTTACCCCTTTGCTTAAATTTTCACAAAATAAGTGATGAAAAAGTAATTTTTTTTAAAGGGTGATGCGAACAACTTAAGCAAACTGCCGTCTTCTTTGTTTTGTTTACCTAACAACAGGTATAAACATCTGTGGCTAGTATTCGTGGTGGTGCTCGTGTTGATGACGCAAGGGTTCTGTGATTCGAACCCGAATAATATAATACAAACCGAGAAGTGCTGAGGGAGGGCTATTTTTATTAGCTGAATCTGTGATGTATTCCATGATATCTGTTGAGCGACACAACTCTTAGCAATAAAAAATCTGTTACAGAGATGCTCTTATATTATAAAATAGCAAAGTCATGCCATGTTACATTACTTATGGCCTTCTTCAGAAGGAACTTCTCAGCCTGAGAATCTCAGGAGAACTTTAAAGGAGTTTAGCCTCAAAGCAAACATTGACTAGATTTAGTTTAGTAGCAGGAGAGGTTTTGGCACAGAGAGAAAATGATCTACAGTAAGTTATTTTTCTCCGGATAAGAGATGGCAGAAACTGGAGAGGTGCCACGTAACTCTGGCTCAGCTGAAGTTTAATAAACCTCAGTACTGGTGCAGAATCAATCACTCGATCGTTCAAACACTTCACAATAAAGAAGAAAACAAGGTACAGGAGAGTATTTTTACTTTTATTGTAATGCACATTTTAAGGGAAACATTACACATTATAATTGTATCCTTTAGAATTTTACAAGGTCATCGTCCCTTTAGAAAAACAAAACGGTTCTTTTTGGTAACCATGTGAATTATTATTAGGTGTAGACCTACACAACTGCAAGATACTTTGAGCAGTAGACTGTGCTGAGTGTCTTTATTTTGGAAAACACTCATTGCCAGAAGTATTGGTCAAAATAATAGTAACATTAATAATAATAATAAAAAAGAACCAGCAAATGACAGACAATAATTATCTTAAATGATCCAGTTCCAGTGTACGAAACTAATAAACAAATAGAAACCAAACATATGAGGGTGTTTTTTCTAGTGTTCTATTGAATGTGATTTGTATTGTTAAAGGTGTCATAAAAGGTCAACGTTTGGCAAAAAAGCACAGTGGAAAAGTTAGAAAAGCTCTCGGACAAAAATGAGACAACATCGGTTTGGCACTACATCTTTCCTGCGTTTAGTGCAGTGTAGCACATTAGGCCAAGAGACAAAGAGACACGTACACAGAGAGGGCGACAGAGCTGTGGCGTTCAGCATGCAAACAGAAGGTTAGCACAGGCTAGCATTAGCAGCTAATGCACTAATGTGTAGAGCGATGTTGCACTCGGTCCCTGGGCTATTTACATGGCTTTCATTTATGACACATTTTCTTAAAACATCCAAACATCAACCCAGAGATCAACATAGAGGTACGAATAAATGAAACTGCAGTAAACTAACACGACTCTTTTCAGTGTTTCTGTTCAAGACTGAGAGTAGTCAAATTATGTCCAAAATAAAGAGCAGCAGAGCAAGAAACTGAATCACATGAAACATTAACAACAACACAGAAACGATTAAAGTTACATCTGTAAAACACAATGCACTTCTGGTTAATTCGTGATCGATGCTCTTATTACACTGTATGCATTTCTTCTCCTAAAATACACTGTGAAAAGAACAAGGTTAAAGACAAAATTGGCATTTGGGGTCAGTTGCTTTGAGAGAAGAATAAACTGAAAATTTGTGGTGGGGTGGGGGTGTGTTAGGGGTGCAGATAACAATTAGAACTGTGCTAGTTATAAATTAAGATTAAGTATATGTATGTCTTTTGATTCGGGTTTCTTCTCCACTTCTGTAATGAGGGTAAGATAGCTACCATAAGGTTTTATTGATGGTCGATAAGGATAAAATGATTCTGAACCAGTTGGTGACAGATTTACACTCTGAACACCGTAGTGCACGATGACTGTTTAGTTCCACCTGGAAAACCTTCTATTCCCATAGGCAGCAATGGTGAAGAACAGCATATGCAGAGCATTACAATAAAATCAACATTACAGTATAATTACAGTAAGACCGACCACAAGCTGCTTTTCACTGCAACTACAAAATACAACTCGATCACATCTGTCACATCTATTCAAGATTATTTGGCCACTACATTATTTAAAATGAATGCAACATAAATGTTTAAAAGATGTGAATGATTCATAGGCATGATTCACGAGTGTCCGTGTCTATTTGTTAAACACAGTGACGTACCATAAAACTCTCTGATGATTTTTTACTTACTGTCTACCCACCAAGCAAAAGGGGTTGAATCTACAGTATATTGATTCACTGTCAATTTCCTGATTCCAATTATGTCATTTATGTCAAATTTGAAAATTCAAATTTTAAATGACCTAATAAGCTGAAAAGCTGCTTTCTAATCTCTTCAAGCTTGATGTACAGACTTAAATTTGCTCTGTCGGGCGGGAACACTGAATGTTTAAGACGAAGCCAGCAAGATCTGCAGGTTCTGCTGTGTTTGTGAGTTGTGCTTAGGATGAGACCCTTACAGCTTCAAAAGACTCATCCTTGTTTTAAGGCTTTGGAACTTTTCCTATGGCACACAATGGAGAATACTGACAACAGCATATTCATATTTCAACAAATACTCCAATTCTTAACAGATCTGTAACTCTAGATACTTCTTCTAGATCATTCTAGATACTCATGAAAATGAACTGAGATATGAAATGTACTGATCTGGATTTCACGTCTGAGGGTTGTTAGCAAAGCGGTCCTTTGAAACATCTGAAAGATGGCACAAACATTTGGCAAGCATGTATGATGCAGTATAAATCCCATGTATTATATATCTGAATATATAGTTGAAGTCTAATGTTTGCTTTGAGGTGGATGACATGAGATATTTCACTTACATAAGTTCATGGTATACATAACACTGGAGTTTCGCAAAATGAGACAATTTCAGGCATTTTCTCGGCCCTTCAAACTAAAACAATACACGTGTGATTGCTCCAGATAAGAAACGAGAAACACAGTTTGTACAGAGAACAGCTTCTCCCCTGCAGTGTAGTTAGACAGGCCTAAGTATTCATGCTTTGCTGACCTTAGCACAAAATTTCCACTCATCTGGTTTCCTTCCAAACTACAGGAGCCAGAGTGTCGCAGCAGCCAGCAGCAGAGCTGAGCCCAGGGTGGAGGCTAGAGAGGTGGAGAGGGGCCCGCCATTGAACACCAGCTTGTAGGACACCACCTCCTGTTGGAGGCCACTCTCCTCAGCCATGCAACGGAACACACCCTCCTTCAGAGGCAGCTCGGGGGTGGGTGCCAGCACACAGGAGGAGCCAGAGATGGTGCAGGGATATTGCTTGATGCAGTTGTCTTTTTCCCAGCGGTATTTGGCGTGGTAGGAACGCACGGGGCACGGTAGCAGGACTGGTCCATCTTTATCCACTAACACTTCTTTGAGGGTGGTGCTACGTGCTTTTGGAGCTGTATATCAGGGTTAGAAAACACATTTAGTTAGAATTTATGAATCGTTTTATAGAGAAACCCGGGTCATAGGGTATATGTGGGAAACATTGCAGCTGGTTGTCAGAGAAAGTGTGATAACAGCATTATGAACTGATGGTGATATCAGCTAACCTACCTTGTTGTTTTCATTTTTAATATCTTTATTTTTATTATCTTTTTTAATATCCGAACATCACTGAGAACACAATAAAGTTTTATCAGTCTGCATACACGATGGTTATTGGTTATGCTTATCTTTGGTAGGTCTAGTAATGAGTAGAGTTCTACATTTAACAAAAAACAAAAGACCTGAACCGGATACAATACAGCCTGTTTTCCTGTTTCTGCATGTGACATATTTCTTATGGCTTTGTTGCACACAAAATACACTGAATGTTTTTCACTTTAAAGCTTTAGTTTCAGCACTAGGCTTACAGTATTACAGGGCCACAACAGGATTTGGTTGATTTAGGTTTAATTCACCCTGAAATGGTCATCATTTACTCCCGTTTTATATTTGTACTGCGGTTGAAGTCCTTAAATTACAAAACAAACACCTTATACATGAAGACTTTTGGCTAATATCTTTAAAAATACTGCCTGTTAGTCTTTTTGAACAACCTACCTGTAACATCGCCACAGACAGAGGCATTGGAATGGTCGAGTGTTTGCATAAGGCCCCTGTTTTCAAAAAGGGTAAAATAACAAACAAACAAAATTAAATGGGGTTCATCTGACAGGACAAATGATAATGACCTCATTTAAAGCGCATACTTTTATTTCATTGTTATTTTTATAATCAAATATGTACCCAGTAGAATAATTGTAGTCCGGTGGGATAGCGGTACACTTTCTCTTGGCCGCATCCCATGCGCAATACGGATCTCGTGAAAGAATGCATTCCTGGCAGCTGACGCCGTAGCGACAACAGTCAGCCAGGGGGAGGCGCTGTACTTCCATCTCTGTGCCGACGTACAGATGTCCCTGTGCAAAGCGGAGCACAGAGGTGAAAGTTTCCATCTGTTTCCTATCAGACATTTTATATATCTGTGTGAACGCCCTTTGAGTCTCTCTCTCACTCAAATGTAAAGTAAAAATAGTGTCTCAAAGCTAAATATAACAAAAGGGATAAAAACAAGACTGAGTGTGTCCTACCACTGCAGGCCAAAGTTGGCCTGTTTTTGTGCATTAGCATCTTTATTATGGGAGTTTAAAGGAGTTTTGTAAAAGAGTTTTTACCTTTTGGGAATCAATGGCCATATTGATGATGGGACTGTCATCGTTGAATAACGAATACTGCGCAATGATAAAGGCTCCTTCTATCGTATGTAACACCTTCAGGATTTTGCCCTTCTCTGTAATACCATTGAAAAACAATTCATATAATTCATTATTAATAACCATAAATAATATGTGACTGTGCTGGCAAAATGAGTCACAATGAGCAATTCTTTATTTAATAATGATTTTTTTTATTGTTTTCAAATTCGCCATTAAAAAAAACTTTCAAATAATGTATAATTTGTTGGAGTTGGACAAAAAAATGAGTCAGCTACACCTGTGTAAAGGAAAGTAACTGAGAAGAGAGCAAAAAACTGCTAATTTTCATGGAATATTAACTATTATTTGGAGCATTAGGACTGCAGGACAGCTTAATGAACTCATTTTTGTGAAAACCTCAAATTAGACCAAAATGAACATTTTTCACTTATGTCGCCTGCAGCTCGTAATTAGCCTGTGCTCATTCCGCCTCATTTTGCCAGCACAGGTAACATATACTCTTCATCACCTCTCTCTGCATTTCACATTACCTGTGCCCAGGTAAATGACACTGTAGTGCTCATCATTGACAGCCAGGACTGTGCTGGCCACTATGTGAGTGAAGTGGTCTTGAACGGGCAGGTCCAGAGGAGCCTCATCAACCGGTTTGATTACGTCCTCAATCTCAGGGTGATCCTTGATCACAGTCAGGATCTTCTGGCTATGAGCTGCTGTGTTATTCTTGAAAGCGCACTGGATGAAAGTGGAGCGCAGAAATGATGCATTGTGATATTGGTGTATATATCACAATGTATATGGCGTATATTTTTAAAACTGTAGTATGGATTTTATTTGACGCTAAGATTACATATTAATTTGGAGAAACTGTTTCATCCGAACGAGCCGTGTTTGCAGTGGATTGCACTAGAGTGTTTAAAAATGAATTATTAAAAATGTCTAACACTCATGAATGATGTAACATTTGCCTTCTTCTAGTGAATGTTATATAAAACAGTGGTTTTCAACTCCTGGGGACCCACAGCCCATTTATGGTCCCTTCTTATCTGACACACTTGATAGAAATCATTAGCTCATTAGCAAAGAGATCCATAAACTGAACTGAGGGTGTCAGATAAGGGAGACCTACAAAGTGTACAGTGCTGTGGGTCCCCAGGACCAGGATAGAGAACCACTGTTTAGAGTGCTTGTGTGTACCGTGCCAGGACGTGGGGAAGCCAGAGGCATGTTGTACCCCCTCAGTTTAGATGTGGCAAAGGCTTTGTCAATGTCCTCAATGGAGTATGCGCATACCACGGTTGTGTTCCTGTTGAAAGACGGATACACGGAAAACATTCCAATATACTAGATTAGGAATTTGAACGCCATCCAACTCCAACCTACCAGGCATTGGAAAAGAGGCCATACAGCACCCCAGTGCGGAAATGGGAGGTCAGGACAAACGCCTGCTTGATGTTGTTGTACTGTACAGGAGTTCCATCTCTTCCACACATTACACGTGCCTTAAGGAAAGTAGTCCAGGAGTTGGGCAGTAAACTGGGAAGCCCTCCCTCATCAACCTGAATGTCAGATACACACACAGGTTATC
>JAZGTJ010011949.1:0-16355 GCA_036877575.1 Botia almorhae
GTGAAGAAACAGAATTGACGAGAGTGAATATTTAACAGGCAATAACAGACCAAAAAGTCAGACTGTGAATATATTATTTTCATTCATAAAATCCTTAGGGTACGCATGAATCAAGCCTAAATCAGTAAAAGTGAATGATGTCACACTGATGTCATGCCGTTAGCGCGTGTTGTTGTTTGGCCTCAAGACAATGTGTGTTTTTTAGAAGCTGACTTTTTCAAATGGCCCTGCAGCTACTTGCTGTCCTGACCTAAACTTGATCCTCTTTTTTCTCTCTATTTAAACTATCAGAGTGGCCATCTTGGATCTGTGAGTCATACGGTTGGTCTGTTTCTCATTAGAGATGAAGAAACTGGCCGGTCGGCTCAAACATCTCTCACCCACGTCAGCTTCGTTCACAAGACACTTTTCCACTCTATGGTCTTCTATTACGCTCGGAGCAAAAGTGTAAAACAACACCAAATTCAATTCATAGCTGTTCTCTCTCTCTCTCTCTCTCTCTCTCTCTATCTATCTATCTATCTTACTTTTCCTTCATATTAGAGTTCTCCTTTTCTGTCAATTTTATTTACTTCGTTTGTTCTCATTTTCCTCTCTCTCGCTCTCTTTCTCTATCCCTCTCTTTCTCTCTCAGTCTGCTGTTATTTATATGCACACAGATCTATCATACTGTCAGATGGATGCATGACAGATAAAGCTGAGCAGTGTGTGTGTGTGTGTGTGTGTGTGTGTGGCAGACAGCGTCAGCAGCCTCACAGTGTGCTTCTCATCTAGGCAGCACAATCTAACATGGCCAAGAGAGCTGTCACACACACACACACACACACGGGTGTTTAGACAATGTTCTTCTGTTCACATCTGCACTGTAACAATTTCTTCAGAGGGTTCTGCTCTCTCACACACACACACACGAGGTCATCTGAATGTATTCACAGGGTTCTGCTCGCAGGCGTGATCCAGCCACTAACCCCACGGCTGGGGAACACATTAACTACCCAACTTAAAAAAACAAAGCAAGAAAATACCCTAACAGGCTAAACCCAGCAACTGGGCAAACTATACAAACTAAATTGCTTTCTTGCAGGGGAGCAGTTAAGGTGTGGTTCAGGGTTAGTTTGTAGTCATGAACAACAATGTTGTCATGTAGATTTCTGTGTTGAGGGATTTTCTGTGGGGAACACCTGAACTGTGCCAGAGTTTCCCAGCAGACCTGAGATTTAGCCTCAAACCTGTCAGTCTGAGTCAGAGTGTGTGTGTGTGTTTGCTGTTCTCCTGCCACGTAAAAATAGATGGAAAATTACAAAGTCCCTACTGCTCTGAAGGATGTGGTCTCACACACACACACACACACACAGTGTTTTGATAAGTTCAGATAATACATAATTATGTCTGATATTTAGACATTTTAATAATTCAGTACATTTCATTTAAATAATTAACTTGCTGGACGCTAAACACACACAACCTCACAGTGGCTCTCAGTCTGGACAGATGTTAACTATATGTCATCAAGTCACTTTTCAAATCTTTTCTGAAATTCTCAATCTTTTAAGATCAACCTCATTTACATATTTTAAGATATTTAAATACTTTTTTAAATGCTCCCACACCTATATATGTTACATGCCAAACTTAAAATCACATATCCCAGCATGAGCCTCATAGCTCAGTGTGCTAACCACCACACCGCGACCACGGCCACATAATACTTTATACATCATATCATACACAAGTAACTGTGTAAGTCAAAATGACAAATGTGTTCACCGCTAATAATTTAAGTGTAAAAATATCTTGTCCTCACACATCAGTTTCTTCTCAATAAACGTTAAAACAGCATATGCATAAATCTATGCAGCGGAAAGTTTTAAAAATCATATTTGTCTTTGCTAGGCAGTGCACACACTCTTTACTGATGGAGGAATGTCACCTGCTAGAATCTGCCAATTTATGATTCTCGCTCTCTCTCTTTCAGTCTGTTTATTTCTTTAAATGTAAAAGTTTCTTTAAAGTTATTAAACTTCTCAACACAAATATTATTTGTGAACACACATGATTGTGAATGTGAAATCTCCAAACTGTCATTTAACTCCATTTAGATCTCAGGGTTCAACCCACAGACCAGACGGGCAACCGCTGAAAACAGAAACAGAAGCACCAGACACACGAGACCTCAGCGACTCTTGTCCAAACCGAAGAGATTCAGTGTGTTCTGACACATCACGGCAGAAGATCATTTTATGTTTCCTCTTATCCTCTGACACTTCAGGATTTGAATGTGTCTAGAGATGTTTGTAGTTCTGTAATACTAATACAGCTCCCGAGTAATTATTTCTGATTATTACTGACTAGCAGTAATAATATAATTTCTCCATTGGCATGTGTAACCCAAAAAACTGTGTTTGGGTGGTACTGCGTACACGCCTATAGGTGTCTGTAAAGAAAGCTCACAACCTCAAAAACAAGCACATTAACAGAATCAGTGTGTCGCCATGGTGATGAAGTCCCTCCATTTGTCACATGTAAACTACGACCGCTAATGAAATTCTCGTATATAAATTCTCCTGCTTTACAGCAGTTCATTCACAGACATCAGCTTTAATACGATATTTGGAATGCTCGTGTTGGCGTCCAAAGCAGGAAGAAGGAAATTTATGGCACAAGGTTCGGTTGTGTCATTCTGATGCAGAAGACTGGCCCATTTATAAGGGCAGATAATATGGAAACTAACCAAGCTTATTTTCATGCTTGTAAAAGAACTATTTGACAAGTAAAATGAGTAAACTAGTAAAACTTTATAAATATTTGCACTAGATGAAAAATTCCACAAAAAGCAAAAATGTATACTGTACAGAATGCAGCACAAAGCATTATAGTCAGCTGTAAGTGTAGTTTAGTGAATGGCAGTCATTTTGAGACGCCCAGATATGAACAAACTGGTCCATCACGTACACTTGATTTCAGAAGCACATCTGAAATCAACCTGAATGTAAGAAAGTGATGGTTTGCCGTGTCCCACATTGATGAAACTATATGCGCCATTTGCTAATACCAGCCAGATGCCTGGAAACAGTTCTGAGAACATTCCCTTTAAATATGAGCACTTCTCACTACTGCAAACTGTGAAAAGTACTACAAAACCAAACGGTCGCAAGTATAGACCGTAAATAATCCCATGAATTTACACGTAAGTGTTACAATTACTATGCAAATCTGTAGAGACACTGTGGCTGTGTTTCAAAACCTAGCAAGCTGACTATCTAGACGCCATTTTGGCTCATCATACATGGAGATTTTCCCAACGTAATGAGTTAGTCCATAATATTGGGCTTTATAGGGGCATGGAAACATTCAACAAATGTTTGATTTCAATGTTTCTAAAACTACTATTCTGTCTATGCAAGCAGCTTTTTGGAGACCTCACAAATCAAATGTTTGAAATGACCCCAGGCAGGTCACCAGGTTTTGAAACAGCTTGTTGATTTGCCAAATGGCTGATGAACTATGACCCAGAATCCAGTGAAGAGAGAGAGAGAGAGAGAGAGAGAGAGGGAGGGAGGGAGGAGGAGTTTTACCTGTTTAGTTTTTGAAATGTTTTGCTGATAAAGCGTTTCTTCACTTTGGCTGGGCTGGAAGTTTTGTGTGTGTGTTCATGTTACAAGCCGGCTGTGTACACAACAGTAAAAGGCAGAGTCAGGCGTGTGTGTTTCTTACCTTCAGTGAATCAAAGCAAGCGATGACTCGCCCGTTCTCCACCTGGCAGCTCTTGGCGGGGTGAGCGAATTTGCACTCAGCGTCGGAGCGAGCACACGTTCCCCTCTGAAACTCTCGACACACCTCCAGCGTCAGCCATTTTGTGTCCCGCATGTGAGCCACATTCATCGCCATGTCGATGCTTTAGTGGCAGATGATCCCCCAAAATCCCAACGTACTCTGAGTGTGTGCTTGTGTGTGTGCGTCAAACGCAGAACTTCCGTTTGTCCTTCCAGGAATGTTCCTCTCGTTTTAGATCATTAAGCTCCTCTTTCCTCTGAGATGCGTGCCAGGACGTGGCAAATAAAATGCTGTTATTAGGAAAAAGGGAACTGAAGTAACTGATCCAAAAGCAAAACTGTTTAGGCTCTGGTTGGTGATTCGATTTGCACACTTCAGCTCTGTCTGTTTGAGTGTGAGCGAGAGGCTGGGGTCGATTAGGGTCGTGCACGGAGTCTTTAACTGATGTGGGGCAGCAAGCAGGCAGGAAGCTGTGGCCGGTACTATAAGCAAGTCCAAGCGGCGGCAGACGCAAGAGAGGGCGCAATACTCAGTACCCACCTGCAAAGAGAGAGAGAGAGAGAAAGAGAGAGAGAGAACAGAATAAGCCCAAAGTGCACTTCAGTTTCCAGACATATGCTACAGTATTTGTGTACAGTCAAAATAATACATAACATAACATGGAAGTAATTAGTAATATGTATCGTAATATTAGCTTGAGAGACATGCATTGATGCACATTCAGTGTACAATCTGTGAATTCTGTTCCTCATTCTGTTAGCTCACTAACTCTAATTTTGCATACTAGGGCAGACGGTATGTGAACTGGGACATATCCCATTTTCCTCCAGGGTTATCTCTTTCTCACTAACTCTCCATTAGACTCTCACCAGCTGCATAAATCCATCACGCCCCTAAAAATGCCAGACATGCAGTGAAGTCTGCAAAATACTGTCAGTCCAAGCAAATAAAACATTGTCACACACATTCCTTTACAAACACACACACCTTCTTCTCACTGACACACAGAGTTCCTTCTTGTACAAACACACGCGCACACACACACACAACACATACAAAGCAGCCCTTCATAACTAGGGCCAGGTTAAAAAGAGCCCAACCAAATCACGGCCCATCACGGCTAACGCTAAGATCTGTGATGTATCATTTAACTGAGTGTGAGAAGATGGGAAGGCAATCGTAGCAGAAGATGAAGCAACAGTGCCGGCCACATGCCGAATAAAGGAACAGTGCACACAAATATTTTAATCAATATTATTTACTCATTCTCATGTTATTCCAAACTACATATTTTCTGAAAACACAAGACGTCGAATATGATGTCAAGCTTCTAAATAACTCAGCAAAATTAAAGTATCATGAAAGGGGGCCAGTAAGCACAACCTAGCAAGCCCCCAAACACCCTAGCAACCACCAGGAACACTATAGCACTAGGGCTAAAAACATTCAGCATGACAATGCTCTGGTCAACAACCACAACCACCAAACATCATACCAGCATCCACTAACATTTATAAATTGTAAACAGTTAGAAGTTTTTTATTATTCTATAGCAGTAACAGTAACTCCTGGAAAAAATAGTTGCCATCGTAACTCAAACACCCTTGCTTAACTACACTATAAATAAACCAACTATAACCAACAAACACACACACAGAACAGACCCGTTTATGAAACAGCACATTTAGTGATGAGACTCTGAGAGTGGAGGTACGCTGGATCCTGAAAACAGACTTTGGGAAGTGACGTGAGAGCGATCACACCATCACAACGACACGATAAACCCTGCAGCATGATTCTGATCCCACATTAAACACGTTCATCCCGGCGTTATCTGTCTTTATAATGTTACTGTTATAACATTAATGTTATAATAAAGCTACTGTTAAAGTCATGTTGAGGAGTTCTGTCTTTTGGCATTTCTGTAGTTTTGGTCATTCGTTTATTAAATGATTTGGCTATTATGTCACTGTCTATCTCCCACAATGCCTTGCAGTGCAATAACAACATTTTTAGAAGTTCCGGCAGGGTCAAAGAAGGAGAGAAAATAAGAACGACAGCGAGTGAGTAAGGGCGAGAGAGAGAGAGAGAGAGAGAGAATGGGAACTGTCTGGAGGCATGCCAATCAAAGCCCATTATAAAGTCAAGCATTTTTGTCACTGGGAGGAGAACTGGATGTTATGTTCTCTTTTAAGAAATGGAAACTATTTCAATGATGCACATGAATGGGATATTAAAGGGGTAGTTCACCCAAAAATTACAACTCTGTCATTATTTACTCATATTGTTCCAAACCTGTGACTTCCAAGAAACACAAACACTGAATATTTGAAAGGTATGTTATAGTTTTAGGAACAAATTAACTTTGTTATTATATCTGTACCACTTTTATGATACTTTTTAATCATTTTATAGTTCCATACGCATTTTTAGTGGGGACAAAAGTGGGCAGTTTAAAAAAATCACCTTCTTTGGTGTTTAATAAACAAACTATACAAATACAAACTCTGCATGCACAGTTCTATGACTTTTAAAATATGTTGCATAATCATATTAATCAGTGTTTGAGCCTTTTTACTGAATCATATTAACAAAACAAACAAGCAACAACCCAGCTAACAGGGAACATTTACAGACTGTTGGCTAATGTTCTCTAAAAGTTCTCTCAAACATCTATGTACTGGTGCCAGAAACCAATACTTTGGTACATCCTATTAACAGAATCAATCATCTTTATGATGTAGCTACATAATCCAACAGACCAAACCAAACGCTTCTGATCTAGAATCAGCCAACATGTGAACACTCAGTAATATACATTATAATTGCTGTGAGTTTGGCTGACCCCAGATCAGCTCTTCCAGCATGAATATATGAAGTGGACTTAGCAGGGTGGAGTGTCTGATCAGAAAGGTGTGCGGGCCACAGAGATGATAATCTAAGACACAGCATTACATGCTTTGACTCAGATGTGTGTAGGTGATGATTGCCATGTTGGAAAGGGTTGAAAATAGTATCATCACCATGGTTACACAGTACAAAGCTTCAAGCTGAAGCCCTCCTACCCAGTAACTCAGCAAAAAGCACAATGCATCAATCCACAGATGTTGTTTGCAGATCTGTTCAAACCTCAAAGGTCAACAAATTCTGTATTATTTATCAAAATTGCAGGACTAGCTAAACAAGTACGGGGATCAATGCATTAGTATTTTAAGCATAACAGCAAGGTTAAATTTCCATGGACTGCACATACTGACAAAATACAGCTTGAATACATGCACTAAAAGTCACTTCGGACAAAAGCGTCAGCTAAATACATAACCAAAATGTCAATGTAGTTTTTCTAGGACACCCTCTAGATGTTAAAGACAAAAACATCTCGAGGTTTTCGGGCTGCAAGACATATTTAGTTACTGACAATGAAGACGGTACAGATCAGTCACATGCAAAAACAAATATGCAAACACACCCCTTGGCAAACAGCACACTAGGATGTGAGGACAGAAATACAGCAAAACCCAAAAGATAAGAAGAAGGATAAAAGTATATGAGACGGCACAAGGACGCAGTCATGAAGAGATCTGAGATGGTTTGAACGACCAGATGTGCTACTGCGATACGTAACGCAGGTGCAACACATTTATCATCCTAACACTCATTATACAGCTAACATATGGGATTGTATTTAACTGTGAATTTACAGGAAATCATTTGAACTTTTCAGTTACAACAAACTGTGAATTAGCCGTCGACGACTAACGGAACAGTCCACCTAATGTTTACACTTAAAATGCCTGCAAACTAAAGTCAGAAAACCTGCTGATAAGATCATTTATGCAAGAAGTGTAAAATGTAGAGCTAATGGGAACAGAAACAAATTAGAAGTGAATTATAATGTGAAGTGAATTGTGCTTCCATGTGCTCATTGTCCTGACACAGATAAAAATGACTTTCATGTCTACAGCACGCCAGCAACAACACCCCAAGAGTTTTGTTTGCCCCAGACCACCCTGACAGACCAATACCGTCTGTACTGTTCAAACAACACAAAACAATTTAATAACACACCACCAATCCACACTTACGACTGAATTTTTGAAGACGCATAAAATGTGACTACACTCTCTAATCTCTATTGATTTCCCAGAGTTCACAAAAAACTGTAGCATATCAGAGCTGGTAAAACAATAACCAATAACCCTACAACTCTACATAACCTGTTTAACCATCTAGTTTCTTACATGTTTCTGTGTTCCTAACGAGCAGGAAATGCAGGACGCATTCCTCTGTGCAGCCGATGACCAGACCTGCGTGAGCCTGAATCCATATGTTTCTCTCTGCAGTGAGAGAGCATTCAGCGTTTACTTACATGACTGAATGGAGGAGTGACGCACTGGGACAGAAGTGAAAACCTGCGTCAACATCTCTCTCTCTCCTGTGTTTTTCTCTGGCAGACAGTTACGCTGTCTCACACGCCCCTGTGCGGTCCCAGTGTGCTTGACTGGGTCCTACTGCTCTGAAATCTTGCACGAGCCATATTAGGAAACAGCAGTTAAGCATGTCACACGTAATTTACATGCGGGGGGCGGAGAGCTCCGCTCTTACGACAGAGATCTAACAGCATATGCAAGAAATCAAGCGCACACTGGTGCGCACATTAAACAAACAGGAAGTGAGACCATGAGGGGGCTTTGAAAAGGAGAAGTGCTTTTGGGTTTAACAGTTAACCAACCGCAGGGTGCCACTATCTAAACTAGTAGTCGGTTGAGGAGGGTAGAGGGGGTACCTGTGCGAGGCAGTTTTCTGGCAGACACACACATATGCAGAAGCAATCACACATAGGCACATACAAGGACACAACTTTTTAGAACGACACAGATGAGGAAGAAACGTCAGCGCGGGCTGCAGAGTTTTCCCGCTGTGCTGCGCGACTGTTTGAGGACTGCCTAGACATAACAAACTGCAGTTAACCGCACAACGCACCCGGTAACATCAAAGGCAACCCACACATGCTAAACCACCCCCACAGCATCATACAGAAATGCAAACAAACTGCTGCATTGCTGCAGACACACTGGAGAAATCCACAGCTGCTGTGACTTTTGAAGAAAAGGCGAGTCTTACCTCTCACATCATGATTAATAATGAGTCCGTTTCACTGTGTGTGTGTGTGTGTGAGCTCAAATGTGGGCGGCAGGCCGCGACAGCAGAGCCCCAGGCACCGGGTGGACCATTCTCAAAGAAGAGAGAGAGAGAGTGCGAGAGAGAGAGGCAGAAAGAAAGAGAGCTGTGTGTGTGGCTTCTGGTTGCGCCACTGTGTGAGGTGTGTGTGTGTGTCTGCAAGAGAGTGTGCAGGCAGAAACAGCAGCACTGCGCAGAGCACGAAACTCAAGCGCCAATCACATGCACTGGTACCACCCACCAACACAACCAGGAAGTGCTGCTGCTCTAAGTTCCTCACTGCTGAGAGAGAGAGAGAGAGAGAGAGAGAGAGGAAATGAAGAAACTGAGAAGGGGAGGGAGGAAAAGGAAGGAAAGGGAGGTAAAGAAAAAGAAAACGAATGTGCCTGTGAGATTACATCGTGCTTTTCCCGAGAGTCTGTCTGCCTTCAACACCAGACTGCAGTGAGACACACACGCGCACACACACACACACACACACACAGCTGGGTGTTTGTGTTCACCTGGTGCATTGTGCAGCATTATCTGCAGCTAGAAAGGAAGAGTTTACCCCTCACAGTATGTGAGTATGTGAGCCAGTGAAATATTTACCCCATAATCCGTTTAGAGAATCATCACAGGCAGAATATGTTTTTACATACACTGTTATTAAATGTTATTAAAATCTTTACTAAATCCATCACACATTGGCCAATTTATTTTAAAGATCCCATAAAACGAGATGCAACGTTTGAGGCCTAATTATAACAGAAATGTGTATGTTACAACGACTGACATTTCTGTGAAGTTTTCTAATATGACATATGAGTGTATTCATGGACATTTCAGGCACCTAAAGCTTCAATTTTCTGCAAACTTCTTTTGGTTAAAAATGAACAAAAATCAGTTATTGAGTCCAGTACCAGATCAGCATTCAAAACAGCCTCCTTATGTTGCCCTCATTCACAACGGTAAGTTTATAATAATGATTTATAATTTTATCTGTCAGGTCTGACTTTCCAGGAAAAGTCAGTTTGGCCTCAATTTGACTTCAACGTACAGAATTAAAAGTATGCGAAGTAACCTGCAGTAACAAGTTTCAAGCAGAGATGGTGGTAGAGAGGCGAAAGTTACAGATTGCAGCTTTAAGACTGAACGAAATGCTGCAAAATAGTAAAATATTCACCCCATGAACTAATTATAAATGACACAAAAAGAACATGATTGTGTCAGTTCTGTGTGCACATATTTTACTGAAATTAATACTAACAAACTCCCACATTCGCAGGAGTTTAGTTTTCCTCTAAACTACGAAACACTTTCCTCCAGGACAATAAAAACCTGGAATCTGTGATATCAATTCATTATACTGTAAGAAATATTTCATTGCATTTATGGCATGTTTGAGCCTCTCTCAGCAATGACTGTGGTTATGACTATATCAGACAAGGAAAATGTCTCGGTTTCTCACTCCTCACAACCCAATAATTATAATAACAATAAAAAGATTATTGGAGCTTTTTGTGCTAAAGTGCAAAACACGAAACATAAAATCTCTGTTGTTCACTTTGTTTCCCTCATTAAAGTTTCCTCTTCAGAGAGTTTTTGCCTCTTATTATAGATAATAGAAGAGAGAGATGTTGCCAGCCAAACACAAACCATAGCTCAACATTCAGAACCAGAACTCATAACCTAACCACCAAGCTATGGCTCCAACATCTTTGTTACAATATAATGACTTTTGAAATGACCTGAGAAAATTGTTGAAATCTGCACAAAAAAAATGTCTGTCTAGACAGCAGCGTGGTGTGTGTGCCTCATTAAACAGCAACAAAACAATTAATCTAATATCATTTATCTCCTACTACCACCCAGCGCAAATCAATTTAGGATATCAACTCCAGTGTGGCAGGTACTGTTCAGATGATCTTTCATCGGTGATAAACACATGATTAAGATGTAGCTCAAGCTTAAGACCAAGACAAGAGTTCCACTCTGGTTTATATTAATGAGCAGATGCACACACACTCTTTCTCTCTCCTCATTTCTGACCACAACTGACCAGTTGATTCACACATGGGCAAAATATGTCTTAGTTCTACGCTTTTCCTTTCCACGTTTTCATACCCTCATTTTTCTTAAAAGTTAATAGTATTACAAGTGATAGAAGTGGCAGTACCAATTGCAGTCACACTGCAAAAGAAAGGTTCATACTTTCCACTGAAACACTAAACACTCTCTCTCTCCTTCTCTCTCTCTCTGTCTGTGTATGACAAATGGAAATCTATTAGCAGACTGTTAAAATGGCCGACTGCTCTCACTGAAGTTTTAAAAATGGGGCAAGTTTAGCATCCTCCCAGTTTACACATTTCTCTCTGAATGGGTGTGTGTGTGCAAACAAGCAGACACATGCGTTCATGCACACAGTGTGCGTATCTGTGGGAAACTGATGCACTGTTAAAAACAGTAATCATTTTAATGGTAAACAAAACAGGCAAGTTGTCTTAGCAAATATGACGTCCCCTTAATATTGACAATAAGAAATGAAAAGGTCCCCATGTGATGCATCTAATGTGATTCATTTGTATATGTGTGGTAAAATCTGGTTATTATATATAAATGGGTGTAAAGGTTACAGTAAACATGCACCAAAATTCAATTCTGTAACGCTGTCTAAGCTGTCGACGTATTATGAAGAAAAGAGAAGTCAGTTAAAGCCAGCGCTGACTGGATTAAAATGATTTATGTAGCTGCTGGCTGCTTCATAACATCTGAATTCTTCAGTTTTTTTGTCCTCTCCACCTAATCCACTGACTCACCAAACAGACATGTAGACACACAGACATGATCAGCAAACACACAAGAACTCACTGCTGCATTCAATATGCCCCTCTCTCTCTCTCTCTCTCTCTCACGTTAACACTTATCCATATGCAACTAGATTGTTTCTCAATAAAGAGGTCAAAGGTAGTTTATGGGTGAATGGACGTGGTTGTGTAAAGTCAATGTGATTGGGCTTGACTGTATAAATAACTATATAAGTTATAAGTCAAATAACAGTATAGGGAATCATACAGAATTGTATTATTCTAGTTCCTGTTCTGATTCAAATGATCTATTTCCACAGATGACAATCTGTGAACCACCTCTGGATTCCTGAACAGGAGTGATGTGATTGGGAATCTGTGAAGTGAAAGTGGAGATGAAGAGAAATTTCCCTGATGGGGTTAAAAACACACTGGAGATCTTAGAATTACTCGTGTGGCTTTTGTGAACAGACAACAGAAGAAAGACAACACAAAGTTATTTTGAATGCAAAATAAGAAAGTCACACCTGAACACGGAGCAGAGACAGGAAGTTTGCCGTCTGAACAGGAAATGAAAAACATGCGCTGACAAAGACAACAGTTCACACCTTTATCAACCGTTTCTCTGTGGATTACTGCTCGACATCCCTTGATTCCTTTCTTAGCTCTCCCACCTGCACTAACGGAAGGGTTAATATACACAATGAAAGAGGCAGAAATTTTCCATTGTAGTGTTCGATGGCTATGCCCCTCCACCTCTCTCCCTCTCTCTCTCTCTCTCACTCACTCTGTCTCTCGCCCTTTGTCGACTGAGTATCAGTATGTGTCAGGACGCTGTAAATTGTGCTGGCTGCTGTATGTGAACTCTTGCTGGGTTAGAGAATATTTTCACTAGTAAGTCTAAACACTGACAAATGCTGGGAACGCTGGAATCCACAACCTCTCACTGTCCTTTTATATTTTATTACATTACCCAAAAATAATAATCTAACGAAAGAATTATAAAATACCTGCTTTGGTGAATATACTGCTATTTTTTAGAAGGTTCATATGTTGAAAGGAAGCATCCTGCCTTCATGGCTTTAGCGATCTGTGAGGGTTCAGGGCTGGACGCGGCCATCTGTTGTGCTGAAACTCACCAGCGATGTTTCAAATGGTCCTGATAGAAGCAGCATTGTGCTGCCCTACCTCACTGATTTATGAAAGGCATTCAGCGCATTAGGCTCCGAGTTACCACAACTCACCGCCTCCAGCTCTGCCCCACATCACAATACACTCACAGCTGAGTCAAGATCCAGCAGAATTTACTGGATGGATTCCCTCTGCACACACTCTGATGATGACAACGTGCTTTAGTATTTGTGGGCTTCATTATTTAGTTCTACATAAACATTGAGAACTATAATTCTACATTTTCGATGGATCAGCGTGTTAACCCACTTGGTGTGTGTGTGTTGGAGCAGTGTGACCACGATGCCAACAAATTCCACAACAAATTCAACTTTACATCTGTTTTTTCTTAAAGTGGCACTACAGTTTCAAACAATTATATTACCAAACAAGATGAACATTTTTGAAGAAAATGTGAGTGGTAATTGCCCAAGCACCACCCGCAGCCAGCCATGCTACAGTGTTGTGGATGGTTGCCATGGAATCACTATGTGGTTGCTAGGGCATTGCCAGGTCATCACAAAGGTGTTCTACAGTAGGTGGTTACTAACTGGCTCGGGAAACTTACTAAATAACTCGGGTCCCCCCATCACATGTATGAAAGGAAAATTTCCCTCATAAGATGCACTTCAGCTGGGATGAGTTATTTATTAAACCACTTTTCAAATCCCAAATCTTAGGAAAACAAAATAAATAGTGGGCTTTGGTTGGATAATAAAAGCCATATTTGGTTGGATAATAAAAGCCATATTTGTAGCAAGATCTTAAACACTATAAAACCTTTTGCCTTCTAATCTAAACAAACCTGTTTTCTGCCGAAAACACAATTTTTGCCTGATCTATGCAGATGCTAATTTAGGAAACTAAACCTCTCTCACTCGCTGATCTTTTATTCAAAATGGGGCATAACAGGAAGTTTATGAGTAACAGAGAGAAGTTCTACATTCGCAAACATCCTCTTTTGGAAAATGGCTTTGCAAAAAACAAAGCTGAATACTGTTTGACCTAAAGCGTATTGAGAAAGAAGCTTTTTGCTTCAGCTTGTTGAGAGAAACAGGAAAATGAAGTACAGCACACAATGACTAAACAGAACGACTGTTCGCACCCTCCCGCCAAATATTACCACCAGCTACAGACGTACCGCAGTAAACAAAACCCCAACCAGTCAACATCACATAAATACCTCTTCTGACTGCAGAGCAAACTGTCCAGAAATTATTTGTTTTCTACACACTACTCAACACCTCTCGAAGTGGCAAAAAATAGGCATTGCAAACAGCATAAAAATGATTTGCGTATTAGAAACCTGCATGTTCACAAGACAAAGAGACAGAAACTGTACCAAAACAACAACCATAACTACTGTATTCATTTGTACATATAGAGTGTTTACAGTGTATATGCATGTTTATATATAACCCAACTAATTACAATTATTTTTAATCATTAAAGTGAACAAGTGAAATACTCATTTCTGCACAGCGTTCTCAATTTCCAGTACATGATCAGTTAAAAAATCTAAATTTGGTCATCAGACAATTACCGAAGATTAAAATGACCAAATCCAGAAGTCTACATTTCAAAGTGATGTTAGCTTTTCTGATACAAAATTGCTCAAGCGCAGTCATATTTCACAACAATAAAACAAATCATAAATTATTGGAGTAACAGTAGTAAGTATGCAGTATGAAGCATATATGTAGTATATGTGCACATATGAACCTGCTGGCATTTAGTTCTTACCCGCGTGCAGTGCAAGAGCTGTATCTCCACTGACAGTGAGACAGGAACTCACACATGGGTCACCAGCCAATGTGGCTCACCGCAATGCATTCTGGGTCAGAAGTTAACGTATGCTCTGTGTGTGTCACAGTGCAAGACCAATTGAAGAACAGAGAGTGACACGCATGCAAAATACTGCGTTAGGCGGCTTACGTGTGTGTGTTTATGGTTTCAATGTGGGATCACATGATAAAGCGCAGACAGAAGCAACTGTGTGTGTGTTGAGTGATCGCTCTTTCTATCACCATGGAAACCTGTTTTATCTTATTTGCATCTGGGCGTAGAAGCCGCGGAGTGAGCTGTGTCATTTTGCCCTCAGAAAATGCCCTCCTTTAAAACTTCTGAAGTTTTCTGTCAAATTCACGCTCGATAGACACACGCAAACATTTCCCCTAATCCTGAAAAACCCCCATAATCCCAGAATTGATCAGAAACTCATACGCTGCCCCACAAGTCAAAACACCACAGAGAGGAAACAGCTGTCACACACTGCTGAAGATAACACAGCAGAACGTCTTGCGCAGGAAGAGAGGTTTGTTAGCTGTGTGTGAGCCCTGCCTGAAAATTCTGCCTTTTGGAACATAATCTGTAGCTGCTTTACAGCTGGACCAACCCGGCTATTAGTTAGTCCAGCTGGTAGACCAATAACCTAGAGAATCAGCTATCATGTTTCAGAAAACAGCTTGACCACCTTAAACTAGACCAATGTTTTGCTGTTTAAAAAAGTATTTTTAAACAGGATTTTCTAGCAGGGCCTGAAATTGTATTTGCATTTAAATGCGTGTGCACATAGGGTGTGTGTGTGTGTGTCTGTGTGTGTAGTTCAGTCATGCCAGGTGTGTTATCTCAGACTTTGCACATGAGTGAGTTGATCTCAGAGTTCCTCCTCTAGAATCACTCACCTGCTACAAAAACACACACATCTCTCTTATTTAACCCCTCGTGTGTGATTCACACTTGAGAGTGAGACAGCACATCTCAAGATAAAATACTTTCAAAAACGGTTTTACAGTCTGACAGCACGCATGACCTTCTATGATGCCGTACAGAAACTTCAATAAACATATTCTCAACACGTTTTACTTCATGTGCCATGGTGATGATTTTTCACATAGAATATTCAATGAGAAAATGGATAAGATTGTAAAAAGTGTCTGTTTCGTGGCTGAAAAAACCGAATGAGATCTGAGTGTGAGTTTGCAGGTGTTTATAGAGCACCTAGCCACTCCTAAATCATTACCAACACCAACTTTTAAAAAGGATGTTCCACTGGGACGTGTGTCAATATGCTGGCAAGGCTGCATTACCTATTACACTAGTCCAAAACAAAGTCCAAACAGCTATTTAGTTACAGGTAAACATTAACCAATCACCTGTACAGTTCTGGTTTCATCAGCCAAAAGGAAAGTCATTTCAGAGGCAGGGCGAGAGATTGCGATTTGATTTAAGATATAAAAGGACAATATTTTTTTTACTATTATTCTTGTCCTCATTTGTAAGTCGCTTTGGATAAAAGCGTCAGCTAAATGACTACATGTAAATATAAATGTTTTGATCCCGGTTTGACTTTCCTGTGATGTCCAAAAGCAAAGAAATTTCTTGATGCCACTTTATAAGTTTCTAGAAGGCCAGACAGATAGAGAACATTTTAAAGCTCCTAAG
>JAZGTJ010011952.1:0-16352 GCA_036877575.1 Botia almorhae
TTTGTTTGTTGTGTTACAGCTGTGTGGGGGTGGATGAAGATGAAGCTCCAGATATTGATATCTATCACTGTCCAAACTGTGAAAATACTCACGGCAAATCCACGTGTGAGTGTGTTTTCCTGCTAATGTGAACGACTGAATTCAGATTCAGATGAATTCAGATCAATGTTAAATTTAATTTATTACAATTTCAAAGAAGCATGATGATAATTATCGTGTTACTTCCAGTGTTCCATTAAAGCACCCAAGTTGTGTTCTCGGATCGTTCTTGGATAACATGAGCATCTAGTTTTGTAGAGGTCATGTCAGCTTGGGTCACAAAGTCTTGGGCTGCACTGTTCATAATATGTTTTAGAGGAGCAAATGAAAGTGCTCTGGTCTTTATTCCAGTATAAAAGTATCGTGAGAACATCACATGCGTTCAATGAAAACAATTTACTGTTTCTGTTACAAACCAAACCATCATGCTTAAAGGTCTTCAAGATCTTCTGCAAGTACAGATACATCTGAGATGATTTGAGTGCTTTGCTTTATGATGTAAGTGTTCACGAAGAAGAAAAGTATATTGTTCTGATCATAGTTGAGTTTGATTCGGCTGCTTTTGTTTGTTTCCTGTTACGACAGTGAAAAAGAAAAAGAGCTGGTATAAACACGACACGGGCCAAAGTGGAGACGTCAGACCGGTTCAGAATGGCAGTCAGGTGTTCATAAAAGAGCTACGCAGCAGAACCTTCCCCAGGTATTCATGTTCCTCAAACACTGGCTAAGATCACGCCAACCCACTGTGCAAAATTTAAAGGGCCAGTGCACCTGCTAAGAGTTTCACTTTAATGAGTGACCAGAAGATGGCGCTCCATGACCAGCTTTGTTGATATTCTACACCTTCCCATCTGACGTAGATGCCAGTACCATGTGTTATATGTGTGTAACTATCTGCGTGATATGCTGATGGGTGTGTTTGTCCGCTGCAGTTCAGAAGATGTGGTGGTCAAGCTATCAGGAAGTCAGCTGACGCTGGATCACCTGGAGGAAAATGGATTCAATGAGCCGATCCTGGTCCAGAGGAAAGAAGGGCTGGAGATGAGCATGCCAGCCCCCACATTCTACATCAGTGATGTGGAAAACTATGTCGGTAAGATTTCACTGGTTAATATGTTAGTCATTACAAACAAACAATGTCATCACTTGCAATGCAGATTTGAGTTCATTAAGAACACAAAGGTTTATCTTTTTCAAAGATCAGTATGGAAATACCAAAATTATGTTTTTAGTCGTGTAAATTGTGGTTTATTACTGTACTGGCATCCCATACAATCATCCATTGTTTTCGTAAATTTGATATTTTCGCCACAACTACATTTAATCGGACTCAGAGACAAATCAGAGATCACATGACATTTCCTGACGATTGTACTGAATCACTGCTCCATCGAACAAGACAAATCAAATAAAGCTCTCAAATAATTGATTCATCTTAAGGGTCAGTGATGTGTAAACACACTGCACTGATCCCAGACGCGCGTGTACAGAACGGTTTGTAAATCTTATTCTACACTTTCTGTTTGAAGGGCCGGATGTTCTCGTGGATGTTGTGGATGTAACCAAACAGACAGACAGCAAGATGAAGTTAAAAGAGTTTGTCGATTATTACTACAGCACAAACCGAAAGAAAGTTTTAAACGTCATTAACCTGGAGTTTTCTGACACGAGGTAAACGATCTTACACAATTTTATACACGAGTTGCTTGTTATAGTTACTGTTGGGTGGGATTTTCACCAAAATTAGTCAATACAAGTACTAGTTAAGCTTCATAATTCTTAACATCAGTTATGAGACTATGGCAAAAATACTATTAAACACTTTATTATGTAAAAAGTTAAATATTAAAATAAATTTGAACAAAAAAATAGTATTTATTTAAAGTATATATTAAAGTATTAATAGTATTTAAAACAATAGCATGTGGTCTTTAAATGTTGTTCAATTAAATAAACATTGCTTCAGGTTTTTCAGACACTAATAAACAACAACAACAAACAAAGAAAAGAGAAAAAAAGAGTTCAAAAGAAGTAATCAGTATGTAAACATTCCCTGTTTTATTTCTCCAGAATGGCCAATATTGTGGAGAGTCCACAGATCGTTCGGAAGTTATCCTGGGTGGAAAACTACTGGCCAGACGATGCTCTGCTGGGAAAACCCAAAGTATCTAAATACTGTCTCATCTGTGTGAAAGACAGCTACACAGACTTCCACATCGAGTGTGCAGGAGCCTCTGTGTGGTACCACGTACTGAAGGTAACTGCGTAAGATTCGGACGCATTCAGAACACAGAACATTATTACTTCATTAAGTGCAAACATGTTTATGAACATTACACACACAGTGGTTAGTTAAAACAGGACACTGTTTCCAGCAGTAGTGGCGTAGTGTCGGCTCTTGAATGGTGATGTCAGTGTTGTGTGTGTGCATTAGGGAGAGAAGATCTTCTTCCTTATCAAGCCCACCTCTGCTAACCTGTCTCTGTACGAGCGCTGGAGGTCCTCCTCCAACCGCACGGAGATGTTCTTTGCCGACCAGGTGGACAAATGTTACAAGTGCACATTAAAACAAGGACAGACTCTGTTCATCCCATCAGGTGAGGACAGCAGGCGCTCCAGCTGTAGCGCATGGTTTTGCTTTCATGCTGTTTCTCATTATTATGTTGTGTTTGGTATGGCAGGATGGATCAACGCCGTACTCACTCCTGTAGACTGCTTGGCTTTCTCTGGCCATTTTGTGCACAGTCTGAGTGTAGAGATGCAAATGAGGTCAGACGTCTGTTTCTTTTCCTTCAGTGAAACAAGTTTGCTTGTTTGTTTATATAGGCTGTGTTCCAGAATCTAATAAGTTGCCTTACTAGGTGCCTGGTTTATTTGAAGCTTTGCAGCTGGCTAATGCAAGCTGTATTGAAATCCATGATGATGATGATAACTGCCACTGTATGTCACAGTTTGTTTGCGGCTGCCTATATAGAGCATTCCAACAATTACTTGGTTACTTGTCCAGTTTATTTAGGACGCTGCCTTAGTAGGCTAATTGCTAGGTTTTGGAACAGCGCAACAGTGCCCTATGTAGACAATTATGTAAATAGACGTGTACATATTATGAAGTACAGTAGGTTTGGCAAATCCTGGAAACATTATTTGATGTTTGCATGTCTATTTTAAATGTAATTACACGCAGTTTGAAATGCAGTGACGACTAGCAGGCGATCGTACAGCTGAAGCGTTCAGGCATCAAACCTTCGCGGTTGTTTCCTGGCACTTATAATCCTCTGTAGCAGCCGAATATACAGAGGGAACGTCAACAGCATGTGCTGCTGCCGTCTGAGTTTCCCTCAGGACACTTTCAGTAATCCGACATTTGCTTCTCTCCCCTCAGAGCTTATGAAGTGGAAAAAAGACTGAAGGTTGCCAGCCTCACTCCCTTCCCAAACTTTGAAACAGCGTGTTGGTATGTGGGCAAATATTACCTGGAGCGATTTAAAGGTGAGCAATGAACTGCACAGAACTCAGCTGTCTGATGAGTTTGGGATTCTGGAAGTCCTGGTCTGGAGTTTCTCGAGTTTGGACTGATCTATCGAATACTCACAATGTTTTATTTGGTTGTTGAGTTTCCTGAACATCATGACATCAGACTAATATACGGTTCTATATATATGTGTGTGTGTGCGCGTGATGTTCAGATGAGGGATTTCAAGGTCATCCTGAGGCTTGTGTGCGACTTTGGCCGGCTGCCCAGCGAGTCTGCTGGTCCTTCGCCAGCTCTACTGCTCTCGTCTCATTTGGCTGTTTTAGCTTTCACTTTGTGTTCATGTTTTCATTTAAATGCAGTGTGGAATATATTTCCCGTAGTGGCCGGTAGGCAGTCTAATGTAATCAGTGTTGAAACCGGCCTTCATACAGGCACTGCAGACTGAAGTAATCAGTTTGATACATGAGTGGCCTTTTGTTATTGAACAGTAATGGGTCCGCTCGAAAACATAGTCCAGTTTTATTTCTGGTGTAACGTTTCCCCGCACTGTTCAGCAGTGCTTCACGCTCTGAGTCTTTTTGACAGGGGAACCGGAATCGCGGGTTTGCCGCTAATGATTTAAGGAATGTTGGTGATTTTGGATGTCTAAAAACTGTCGTTTGCGGAGAACGTCTTGCATTACCAATACTGCGCTAGTTAAGGGTTGGGATCCACCCAGCTAACAATTTTAGGTTGTAAGAACGTTTGCATAACATTTCTAATGTAACAAAAACATTAAAACGTTGTTTTAAAAGTTCTAGGAACATTCAAAATGACATTGTGTTAATGTTATTGCTTGGTTATAAGAACATTTTATATAGATGTAATATATTTTATATATGATATATTAAAAAGTTCTACTAATGTCACTGCAAGAACGTTTGGACTCATAATGCTAAATGTTCCTAAAACCTTTTGCAGGTTTACATAAAGCCAATAAGCAGCCACCCCCTTATTTGGTACACGGTGCCAAAATCGTCAACGGAGCGTTCCGATCGTGGACTAAAAAACAGGTACAAAAAGCATGTTGCGAGCGATCAATACCAGAAGTTTCCTTTAATTTTTTAGAAGCAATCACACAGCTTGAGCTTTTTTCGTGTTTTATTTATCGTTTCATGTAATTGTTTTGACATTGTGCCCTGTTGTGTTCGTTCACTGATTTAAATTATGTAAACAACGTGCCCTGATCTGACCCTGACTCACCACTTTTCCTAAAGGCTCTTTTAGAACATGAAGATGAACTTCCAGAAAACATGAAGCCAGCGCAGCTCATCAAAGATCTTGCCAAAGAGATTCGTATTTCAGAGGTGAGACACGACACAATCACATGACACGCTCATTGATTTCATCACAAGACTGTTCTGGAACACACGACCAACCCGCGCACAATGTCTTTGACCCAGAACGCAATAAAAGCCATAAAGAATGAACCCAGCAACTCCAAGCCCGCAGCAGAAGAACCTCCATCTGCCCCGTCCGAACTCGAAGAGCCCATGTCCCCCACCCGTGTCTCTACGCCGCCCGGAGAGAAACCGGCTAGGAAGAAAGCCACAAAGCCGCCCAAAATGGCCAAACCACCCAAACCACAGAAGGTGCCCAAAATGAAAGAAGGTGGAAAGAAGAAAATCAAGACGGAGAAAGAAAGTGTTGTAGCTGAGAAAAAGCCCTCGAGTCTGGCAGCTCTCGAGTCCCACGCCAAGAACATCCTGAGCAAGATGGACCAGCCCAAGAAAGCCAAGGTCAGTAGAGTTACAGCAGGTGCCTAGCATGAGGATACGGGTGTTGAGTTCAAAGGTTAAAATGACTGTCCGACTCAAGTGAAATGCCAAATGAAATCCTTTATTTTGTCCATGTACAGTATGCCCTAAAATATTTGGAAAGCTAAAGCACTTAGATGATTGTAAATTAACATTATTGTAAGTTAAAAAAACAAAGTGACTTTCTCTATTTTTAAAGCAATATAGCACGCACACAAAGATAATTGCTTGGGTTCAACTAAAAAAACAACAGCGCAGTATATATAGTGGTAGAAACACATTTGTTTGCAGATGATGTTCTGCAGTTTAGACTTCTAAGTGTCCCAGTGCAGAGTATCAAACGTAATTTCCTATCTGACAGACGACAAAGACTGGAATGAGTATCATGGAGAAAGAGACGAGTAAACCCAGTGACATCGAGAAGTTTGAGATGATTCGAGAACAGAATAAGAACAAGACAGAAGCGAAATGGAAATACAAGGTGCGTTCACATAAAACAGAAACACGATTTTTACGTTTTATGTAATGGAAACACTTTCCCAGCTAACCGTTTTAGGTTGTAAGAATATGTCCCTAACGTTTCCGCTAAGTAACAAACGTTAAAAATGAAAGCTGTAGGAATGTTCAAAGCGTCCAGTTTTTTAGACGTTGTATTAACATTCTGTAAGGTTTTTAAAACATCCCACTAACTACTCAAGAAGAACGTGTTTGTAGCCTCTCCAGGTCTCCTGATCCACTCTGCTGCTGCCCAATCACTTGCAGACGGAGAGGAACCTTTGTTAGATGTTCCTCAAGGTCATCAGCTGCAGTGACTTCAGACCTGACGTCTGATCACTGTGGATGTGGACCCGTCGAGCATGTGATTGGCTGAGAGTTTGAGTGTGCCGGTTAATAATTGGTTTTTGTTTTTGTCTTGCAGAATAGCAAACCTGATTCGCTGTTGAAAATGGAGGAGGAGCACAAATTTGACAGAAGTTTACACGGCCACAAAGACAATAAGTTTGCTTTTTCAATGTCCAATAAGAAGTTGCTGGGGTGAGTGCCTGAGGAGAAAGCCCTCAAACGTTTTGTTTTTACTTCACCTTTACATTTTTGATTTTTGTAAGAACATTGCTTCAACATTTTCATGTCAGTAACAAACGTTAAAAACGATGTGTGGAATGTTCTATGAACTTTGTTATTCAAACTCTTCCGTAATGTTTATAAAACAATCCAGTAACAACTTCGGAATAACGCTTTTGATAAATGATATATAACTTTAAAAAGGTTCTACTAACAATACTGCAAGAATTTTTTGATAACTTTGAGAGAACTTTTAGAGAACACTGGCCAATGTTCTGAGAACGTTCCCTGGTAGCTGGCTTATATATATTTATATAAATAAAGTCATATTTTAGTTCTGTGTACCTATTTGTCTTTATTAACGTATTGTTTTTTGGTTCATGATCATCTGGTTTTTCAGATCGAAGACGCTCAAGTCTCAGACCAACTCGAGTGTTTTTGGTTCTATACAAAACATTAAGGAGGAAAAGCCCAAACCTGTGAGAGACGAGTACGAGTACGTCTCTGACGAGGGCGAGCTGAAGATCGACGAATTCCCAATCAGGAGGAAAAAGAATCCCGTCAAGAGAGAATTTTCCTGTAAGCTTTCATGATACGGGTTCTGGGTCAGGGGAAATATTCTATAGCTTTAATCAGAACCAGATGGAATCTGGAACCACTTCTGAATGGATTTTAATATGTTAAGCAGGGTTTATAATATGACACTCTTTTTCTTGGTTCTTGAAGACATCATTTATGTCATTAATGAACATGTGTAGTGTGGGAATATGCAGATGTTTGTGAACGACAGATGTTTGAATTCTCCTGGAAACTGTTGGTGTTTCTCTCGAGTCCTGAGGTCGTGGATTCAGTATTTAAGAGATGCGCTGGCCTCTTCACTTTTTTTATTTAACGCTGACTTTATTTACAGTTTTATCAAACATCAGAGAGCCCATTCAGACAGAGAAAAAGCCAAAGCTTCAGTCGTCAGTCATGAAGGTGAGAATGAATTCCCAGTCCAGTGTTATTTGCCTGAACAATCACAATTTTTTCTTTTTAAAAGAAAAGTTAACCCCCGAAACTCAAATGACGTTATTCGTGTTTAAAAGTCGAGCGCTGTTCCTTTCGAACCAAAAAAGGAGCAACATTTGTTGAGAGCCGTGTAACAGTTCTTTAGAAATGTAACTTTTGCGTTCCAAAGAAAACATAGCAGTGTAATAATAATGACATAATGGAGCAAATCACAGATTACACGTTTAAATTAAACCGTCTATGAATTGACTGTGAAATTGGGTTCTGTTTTTCTGTTGTTTTATGATTGCTTCAGAGTGCCAATTCGTCAGACGAAGAATCGCTCCGCGCGGAGGCCAAGCCAGAGGTAAAAGGTCGTAACTCCAAGGTGTCTAAGAAGAAAGGAGGAAGTTCGGCCGGGATTCTGGACCTCCTGCAAGCCAGCAAGCAAGTGGGCGGCATCGACTACAGTAACAACAGGTACATAACGACCGTCCCTCATGTCCTGCTGTGACACTTACAGTCACTTTCATCCGTGTTTCCACGTAATTCCTGCACAATAACAATTCACATCAATCATTCTGATGTTAGTCTCTATTCAATGGTATTACAAAGCTAGGAAGAGTCGGGATATTATTTAATATAACTCCAGTTGTGTTCGGCTTAAGTAAATGTGAGAGTCAATGTGTCATTTTTGGGTGAAAAAATGACCCAAAATCATACATTCACTGCTGAAAAGAGCTCAATGTGCAGAAGATGCTAAAACAACGTAACACGCAGAACCCGGAGCGTTTGTATTTAGAACAGTCAGCAGCTTCACTACACAGAACGAAACTTCAGCAAATTCTTGTTTTTTATTGTTATTATTTATCTCACGGAATCTTTAAGTTTCCGTGATGTGAAATTTCAGTTCAGCACTAAATAAACAACAAAATACATTTTTATTATCTTATTTATTTTTTAAATGATAAACAGCTTGAAGATTTTGCAAGCTCACGCACTCGACTGTAGTTACTGTAGAACTGCAGCCTGTGAACAGATTGTGTGCGGGTGTGTGTGGCTCTCTGGTGAAAGTCGTAGTTTGCGCAGCTCTTTGTCAGTAGTTTACATCTGCTGACATTATTTGTTGTTTAATCATTCTGCGCTATTAATCAGTTAGTAGGGGGTAAGATGCGCAGGCGACGTTCTGCTGGTTACCTTGAGCTCGGAAGCAGATGTGGTATTCAGTATAACAGAGGGGTTTAGGTGGCAGTTAAAGCAGATTTGTGTTTATTGCATGAGTAGATTTGATTATATTAGAGAGAATGGGTAAGTGTTAACAGGTTTGTGATCAGTTTGAATTGAATGTGTCTGTATGACTGAAGGTTATAGAGGTTAAAGTCTTAACTTGTTAAAAACATGTTTTGTGTTCAGTGTAACTAAACTGTAACTTTCTTGTTGGTTGGTGGGCCCACCCGTTGGTAAACGGCAGGGTAGGTAGGGTAGCTAGTTTTGGCAGAGCTAGCAATAGCAAGTTAGTTATGAAAGCATAAGATCCCGCCCTCCCTTCAGAGCGCTCTCCAAAGCCACGCCCCCTCCAACACATGAACACATACATCGTTTGACAGACATAAAGGGCAAAATGCAATGATTGGACGAGCATTTTATGGTTCTGCGCCTCTCATTGAAGATATATATTTATATATATATATTTAGACCACTTTAGTGATCGCTTCAGGATGTGAAGAGACAAATAGAAAGAGAAAAATATTGCCCACGATGGTGCCATACAGCATCAGCTGCAGTGGAGAAGCTATTGATGATTGATCAGTTGTTTTATGCTGGTTTCATGCTGTGTTCTGTTCAAAACCCAAAGTGGATGTTTCCTGCTTGATATCTTACACAGCACAAGTGTGAGATGGGCTTCCGTGGGCTCCACATCAGCTCGACACGCTCCCTAACCTTCGATTCGCTTCTCATTTCCATTGACATTTGGAGTAATGTGTGTGTGTTGTGTATTTCTTATTGATGGACTTACAGTCAGCCACCTGCATCCCCCAGCACACAGGAGGCCATCCAGGGCATGCTGTCCATGGCTAACCTGCAGTCGTCAGACTCCTGCCTGCAGCCCACCTGGAGCAACAGTCAGGCTAAGAACAACTCCCACAGCAGCGCGGCCAGCAAGAAACCAGGCGGCGCGGCCGCTGGAGGAAACGGCAAGCGGACGGCCAAACGCTTGCCCAAGAAAATACAAAAGAGCAGCAGCGTGGACAGTTTTGACATGTTTGATGATGACCAGGACCATCTAGAGGCTTGCTTTAAAGATTCTGATTATGGTAGGTTCCTCAAACATGATAATTATATATATAACATATAACATAATTATGGGAACGGTACATCCTGACATCCCAGCGAACAATTTTAGGTCGTAAGAATGTTTCCCTGACGTTTTCATTAACTAACAAAAGTGATACAAATATTATTTTGAATGTTCTAGGAATGTTAAAAATGTTTTTTTATTGTTATTGCTTGGATATAAAACGGTTATTTAAACTTTTTTATTCTGTAACATTCTTAAAACAATCCACTAACAAACTAAAGAATGTTTTTGATATATATATTATATATAACGTTAAAGGAGTTCTAACGTTATTGCAAGAACGTTTTTAATAACTCTGAGATGACTTTTAGAGAACATCAGCCAACGTTCCAAGAATGTACCCTTGTGGATCGATTCTTCTGTCGTGCTTAAGAACCCATTTGGAGAACAGATTGCGGTTCTTACCTTCATCTTGGATAGCTTGTTTGTGCTATCAGGACCAATTAGTTCCCCAAGACAATTTGTCAGTAATTGTTATGATTAGTAAGCGTCCAGGTGCCCCAGAGCAAAGAGAAACAAATCTGCTCTATTTTAATCAATAATTCTTTTATTTTGACCTGGGGAGGTGCTGATTTAAGACAAATGACAGGCATGTTTATTCTCAGCTGTGGAAACTGTAAATTTTGCTTTTTGAGTGCTTCCAGTGAGTCCCGTTTTAGCCGTTAGCTTTTTGTGAACCCCTTCCAAAAACAGCAAGACTGTAACTAGCCTGTTACTAACCCATTAGCAGGAGTTCTAAACTGTTGTTTTAAAAGCTTTTTGATCTAGTTCCCTAATTAGTCATAACTAGCAGACACATTTGCGGCTCGACTCGCATGAATTGTGCGCTGTATCAAACACACAAGCATTCCTTTGTTTATGTAAACATTTTTCTGCTTGATATTTTAATTGTCGGAAACGACGTGTTTGATGAGTTCAAAGACGTTAGATGCATGCAGACCCAGACAGAGCAAAGAACAGCTGCCGAGCATCTGCGTCACGCTAACATTCTGTCCAATAAGAAAATAACACTGTCGTTTATGTCGTGTTTATTTTGAGGTTTTCTCGAGCGCTTTGCAGAAATGTACGTGTAGCTTCACGTGACAGCGTCCATATGTACGGATCCAGCATATGCTGTTTTAATTCTGTGATATTGTTGTAGTGACAGTTGTGTTAATGGCATGTTTTGTTGGAACAAACACAAATTCTGTTTGTTCCAGTTTATCCGTCTCTGGAATCTGAGGAGGACAACCCCATCTTCAAATCCAGATCGAAAAAGAGGAAAAATACAGACGACACGCCGTATAGCCCAACAGGTACTGGAAAGTCAATCTGTTTATTGATGAAATGCAGCAGGACAGAATGAAGCTGCAGTATGAAGTTAATGCAATGACATGGACTGTGTGTTGCAGCGCGGGTTGGGCCCACAGTACCGCGGCAGGAAAGACCAGCGCGTGAGGGAGCGCGAGTAGCGTCCATAGAGACAGGCCTGGCAGCTGCAGCAGCTAAACTGTCTCACCAGGTAAATGCTTTACCTCCATTGAATACAAACGCATAATATATTAATATATATAAACAAATATGTTGCTAAAGGTGCAATACGTTACTTTTTCTGATTAAAAATGAAATTATTGAGCAAGTACATGACAGATCCGTGTTCAACACGATCCTCTTACCTGGATTCACAACAGTACGTTTATAATAATGATTATAATTTGAGCTGTCGGGTCAGATTTTGTGGGAAATGTCCGTCTGTAAACATAAGGAATATTACACGCGTGGGTACTGTAGATGATGCAGCATTTGTATCTCATTTTTACAGCAGTTGTTTAGAATTTAAACTTGTCTTCCACATTAATAACTCCACAATTAACCTGCAGTTTCATGTTTTGAACAGAGATGGCGATAGAGAGGTGAAAGTTACGGATCGCATTCTGCCTTTAATTTTACCTTGTTATTCACACAGTATTGTTACATATATACATTTTGCAGATGTGTTTTATCCAGAGTGACTAACAGGTAATTGTTTATATTTAGTTTGTGTATTCCCTGTCATACGAACCTACAACCTTTGCGTTGCTAACATGGTTTTGAGCTACAGGAACACTTTGTGACAGTTACACTTGTATGAAACTGAAGTCCTGAGTTCTTGCTGCAGGAAGAGCAGAAGATCAAGAAGAAGATGAAGAAGAACACAAAAAAGAAGCCTGTGACTGTGGAGGAGCCACACAGACTCTCTCAGGACAGCAGTTCTCCAGAACCCACCCCGGACTCTGAGACCAACCTGGCCGACCACGAGTACAGCACTGGGACAGGCAAGAGCCCCGGCGGCTCGCAACCCATGGCCCCCGGAGTCTTCCTCAACCAGAGGCGGCCTTCATCCTCATCATCATCAGCTCAGAACACCTCATCTGTCCCGCCAGCAAAGGTCGAGCGGGGGAACTCGACAGACGCCAAAGGTGAGTTAGAAATCTTACAGGAACAGCTCAGCCAGAATGAACAGTGTGTCATCGTCTCCTCACCCTCATGATGTTACAAACTCATATTTCTTTCTCCTGTGAATCATAAGAGATGTTTACAGACACCAGTGGGTGCTTTATTTAGGCAAAACTTATGATGAAGTTTTGGGTCGCTGACCTGATGCCAGATCAGACAGTTATTAAAGAAGTTATTATATGCAGATAATATTAGTTCAAATGAACTGGAAAAAACTTCCTCGCATTCGAGTTTGGAACACCATGAGGGCGAGTAAACAACGAAACATTTTGTGTGTGTGAATTGTCGCATTTAATGAGGAATGTCTTTAATGAGAGTTTGACTCATTTAATCACGTGTTGACGCAGCTGTACTTTCAACAACGCGTCGATGCAGAATAAATGATTTTATCATGCGGCGATGTTGCTGCACCTGCTAACCGTTGTGAATCATTCTGTTGTCCGCAGCCAAGAGACTAAAGAAGGGAATGGCAACCGCCAAACAGAGACTTGGAAAAATCTTAAAGATTCATCGTAACGGCAAACTCCTGCTGTAATGCGGACAGCGAGAGACTCGGACGTTCTCCTGATGTTTCCGACTGGTGGAACAGACTTCCTCCATCAGTGAGAGAGAGAGAGAGAGAGCAGTATAAACTGATACAGCGGGAAACGCAAGCACGAGTTTTGGATTTCTAAGAAGAACATAGCTCATATAGGTTTTTGCCTCTTCTTTTACATTATGACTTTCAGATATTACAAATGTACAGAATACCTGCTATTAATATTTTGTAAGAAGATTTTGTCTTGTTTTACTACAGCTGTCAGTTTATCAGGGGTTGCTAATATATTATAAGAGACAGACCACAGCAGTCATTCCACGGTGAAGAGAGTATTGCTCGCATGTTTCTGGCTGCATGCGTTGTTGGGGGGCGGGGACCGGGGTTGCAAAGTAGAAACTCATTACGGCTTTTCGGATGTGGCTTATCATTGTTTTTTTTTAATAAGAATTACTGAAAAAATGATTTACAACGGCCCACCGGGTGAATTTATTATCCCCCATTTGAAATGTACTTTTCTTTATGCGAAAAAAGCAGTTTTTATACACAGTACTTACACGAGGCAAATACATACAAAACAAGTACTTTTCTGTTTGCTGAGCACTATCACAGATCATATTTATTAACTTAATATAATTGTACACGTCATAGTTAGTTTGAGGAAAGCCAGACGGCACTTACAAAACAGTGAAGCACAAAATTAAGTGTTACTGTAAGTATAGGTAAAAATCTGAACGGCTACTGTATAAAGTCAGCAGTAGCTTTTGGATGGATGTTTGGATGACTGTTTTTATTTTATTTGTTTTTAGTTTGCATATCATTTTTACAAATACAGCAGAACATGTTTTTGTGTGTGGAAATATTAGTAATATTGGATGAATGTTTTGACAGCTCTTTACCTATTACATATCCATAACGAAAAACACTTTTGGATCAAGTTATTTGCTATTAATATCGTCTGTTTATCCTTGATCCGCTAGCAATTCAGTTTAGCATCTGAATTACGTCAACGCTAAACGTTTTCGTAATTGTTAGCACAATCTTTTTTTATTGTATTGATCTCTCTTTTATTTTATTTTTTTAACATTTACGATCTATAATTTGATGTCGTCTTGTCTCCTGCGATACTTTATTGTTTGACAATGTAGCTCTTAAAAACGGTTCTGTTCTACGACAGGAAAAACAGTCGTCATAAACGATGAAACACTACGTCAGCGGAACCCGCAGTACTGATGATAAGCCTCATTCGCCACATATTACGACACGGGGACACTTGTTTCACAGGCAGCACCGGTTACCCTAGAGTAAAATATGCATTTCTATTGCTTCACAGTACAGTATGTAGAATGTAGCTTGTACATAGCGTTTTAAACGACGACTTTTTGTATCCCTTTTCCTTAATACGTCATTATAACATTTTTACACGTTTTTGCTAATTACAAACAAAAATATATATATAAAGATATAGACAGCCGTTATCTTTTTAATTTGATGTCAGATACACTATAGCGGAACTTTTGTTTCAAACTATCACATCGTTTTGTTTTCTGTTGTTACGCTGGACAAAAGGTGTTGCCTGGAGAACAAAATAAACAGCATTAATTCTCATCTGGCCTTACATGCATCAAACCATGTGTATTATGAGTCAGTTATGAAGGGGGAAAAACGACATAGACGATGTTTTTACGACCAGCCTGCCATCTGAGCTCCAATACCCCTGATGGACTTCAAAGTTATTTCATTAGCACCTTTGTGACGTGTGTTTTCTGTGTCAGTGATGTAATTTATTAATGTTTGTAGCCTTTTATACTTGTGTAATTCTTAAGAGGTTTCGTTGGAAATATTTTATCCGTCTGTGAGCCCCTGACGTTTCTGTCATTGTTTCGTCGTATTCAGTTATGGGCAATAGTTTCATCTTTTTTTTGTCTTCGCAAAACCATTCGTCTTTAATTTTCATCAAATCAAGTGCAACTGCTCATCAATACGAACTGTTACATTATTATTGTTTTTATTGTTATTAATAAGCAGCTATTTTAAAGATTCTATTCATTAAAGATATCATGCCATGACTTTTATTTTGACAGAGTTTACTGTGCTCATAAATTGCAGTGTTTAAGTTGGTGTAAATCTTCTCCATTCGAAACACACAGATGAATCTTTGTCAATGGAACTACTTCAGGTTTTTATTTGTACAAAATGTGTGTTGCTTTGTTGTGGTTTATTTTTATATGTTCAAACAATTAAACGCATCCACTGTTTCATGACAGTGAATGACACTTTTGTAGTCGTGCTCTCTGATTTTCTGACTCACAGATGTTTTAAATGAAAGATTTTGTCACGTGTTTGCACACGTGGTCCACAGCTAACAATTACGGTTGTAAGAACGTTCCTGTGATGTTTCTATTTAGTCACAAAAATGTTAAAAATGTTATTTTGAATGTTCTAGGAAAAATGTTTTTGATAACTCTGAGAGAACTTTCTGTTTTGGCTGGGTCAGTGCTACAGTCACTTGCACGATTTAATTTTTTATCGTTTAACTTTTGATGTTCTTCATTTGGAGGAAAAGATTTATTAGTGTTCTATTTAGCACCCTAGGGTTCTTTACTCATCTCCAAAGAACCCTTTATGCTACAAAGATTCTATATGAAGAAAGAACCTTTGACACAAAAGGATTCTTTTAGCTGAACTTTGTTTTATGTATTTAATAGTATTTAGTCTATTTCTGTGTTGCATTGCTTAATAATTGCGTTCAGTAGATTGCATTATTATTATAACACGAAATTATGTGATAGATTTTAACAAACATAAGGGCCATTTCAGTCCAATTTTTGCTGAATGAGCATTGCAAACGAGTTTTTTATTTGACTTGTATTGAATTATTGGGTTCATTTTCATTTGGTTTTATTTGGGGATGTTTATGATCTTTTCATCATGATTTTATTCACAGCACCAGTGACACGATCGGCTCTGGTATGTTCTTCCACCAGTCATATGAACTGGCAGCACTACAGAAACCCCAGTGACCATAAGAAAACACTTTGGCTGTAATGCAGGTGCAGAACCAGTGTCCCCAAATGACATGTTTTGACCTAGCAGATGTATGTGTATTTCCCTGTATCAAAAAATGCAAGTTTATGCAAAAAATGCAAACCATCTGGTTATGACAAAAGCCATGAAGTTTCACAGATATCCTATTTTTGTATCAGAATTACCACAGATCCAATAATTCAAGAATCAATTTCATAATCAAAGATCATAATTCCACCTGCCCACATACAGTCACACGAGAATCGTGTTTAACTGATGCTGACAGTTTTCCAAACACAATTACTTTGTGTTTACGTGCAGTAGTAACGATGATACAGTTGTTGCTGTACATAAGCCACATATGTACAAAAGTATTCCCGGGAAATTGAGAACCGCTCCACACATCGACAGTTAACTCCAAACGTCTGTTGAAAAGTGCCATTTTGAGTCGAACTGTAACAACTGATTGTTTAATCAGAACTCAATCATAATTTAATCATACTTTGAGAGATGGCTCTCGATGTACCACCCCTAGATTCTCTGCCCTTTGAACCCAGAGGGTCAAATGACTGCGACCTCGCTGACCCCTGCATT
>JAZGTJ010011953.1:0-16351 GCA_036877575.1 Botia almorhae
GTGTGTGTGTATGTGTGTACGGTGGTTTTTGTGAGGTGAAACCACAGCCATGAGCACAGGAGAATTACACCCTTTAACCCAGTGAGAACAGAAGAAGGAGAAAGAGAGAGAGAGAGAGACAGAGATAGAAAGACACAGAGAAAGTGTGAAAAAGAGAGAGCACTGACCCTGAGCTTCAGACATTCTCTTCACAGGCTATAACTATGATGGATGGCCCACTGCATGACCAGATTGCTTACCCAGACATGAAGGAAAATGAGGAATAAAACCACCTGATTCTCGCAACCTCTTCCCTCCCTCTTTTTGTCCACTTTTTTTAAGCTATCTCCCCCTTCTTTGCATTAATATGAAGAAAGTAGGTTATCTGTGAATAACATGTCTGATTAAACCATGAATAAATTTGCTTAAAGCTGATTTCATCTCTCCGAAATTTAAATCACAGGCCTTCACAAGTTCACATAACACACCATAACCCCGCCTGTCAATCACACAACGTCATTAAGTGTCTCATCTCAAGCTGTTTTCAACTCCATACTGTAGGTGAGGAAGACAGAGAGAGAGAGGGAGAGGTGAAGGAAACAATGAAATGAAACTCAGTGGCCATTTAATCTCGATATGTATCATATAATGGAAAAAGAGCTGGTCATAAGGTTGAATTAATGTTATTTCACTTAAAATTAAAGAGCAGAGGATGTATGATGCAGGAGACTCGTCATTTTTGTTTCTGAATGTAACCAGGCTACCATTTAAGAAGCAGCTGACCTCCTGGATATTTCACACCCTAGGACCTGAAGTTAATAAGAAATGGTGTGACTAAGAGAGTTCTTACACTCATACCATGTTAATGAGAGAGTCATATAAAGGCCAGTCTTGTTGAAGTTAACAGTAGGGTCACAGAGAAAACAGTAGGTTCACAGAAGAGAATAAAACGATTAAAAAAGACAAGAAAGCATGTGCAACTATCTCACACCCAACACCACGGGGCAAAATCATTGCTTAAATTTACAAAGAATGGTACTAAATTTTTATGAAAGCCTTAATTCAGTCTTTGTTAGCATAACAGCATCCAGGAGGGATCTTTAAATTTAAGAACATAAAACAGATGGGCTGCAGCAGCTGAAACCATGTCAGGAACACTCTCTTCAATTATGAACAGGAAGATGTCACTACTGTACAAATGATCAAAACTAGATGACTAAACAATGATATAAAGATACTCGTGCTGACAAATCTGCAGCATACAGATGGTAGTGTTAGAATGTGACCCAAAAACCATCCCCTAGATAGTGCAGGCTTGGAGATGGAGTGTAATGGTGTGGAGAATGGTTTCAGGGCACACATTAGGGCCCTTTATACCAACTAAGCACAATTTAAATGCCATAGTGTACTTAAACATTGCTGCTGTTATGTGCATCCCTTTATGGCCACAGCCCATCGGTTTTCAAATGGATTGCTCCAGCAGGATAGACTGAAGTGTTACAAAGCTCAAATCATCTTAGGTTACGAGAACATGGCAGGGTCTTCAGCTGCTTCTAAATCTGTCCATTCGCCTAATCTTGAACAACAGTTGTTCTACTACAGCATGGCCAAAACAGATTAATGGATTGTATAGCCAAAATACCAGCAGAAACAGCATAATGTTATTGAGGCACCAAGGACCAGATTCCCTGACAGGCTTTCCAGCACCTTTATTAATCTGTATTACAAAGAATACATGCAGTTTCAAAGGCTAAATATCTGGTACTTGATAGATGGGCCTAATAAACTAGCCACAGAGTCTATAAAGACCGTTCTAAAGAATCACTCCTCAAATTCTTGTTTTCTTTTTTCACTTTTTAGCTTTCTTGCTACAGTAGCTGCTCCTGCTGAGGTGTGTATTGAACGGTAGGGATCACTTAGTCCAATCTAGAATCTTGCTGTTAGACCCCACACCCACTGCTGACCCCATCTTAAATCAAATGACCACCGACGGACAGACAACACACATGTCTGTATATACACACGCACAAACTTTTCATTTTTAATCCGACCAGCTCGATGCTATTTTTCCACACAGTGCGGCTTAGAATTGAAAGCCTCCATTATAGGGCCCTAGCAGGTGGCGCCAAAACCTGAAAAGACCCTCACCAAAGACTGAAGGTCAATACTAATCCAAAAATAGCATTTAGACCTGGACCTCTGTAATATTGTAAAGTATATTGTGCTATGGAACTTAACATTTTACTGCACAATGTAAATACCATCATCAGGGACTGTGAGTTTGCTCTTCTTAATAATATAATTATTATTTAAGCACCCTACAATTACAGCACCTGCACTGTAGTTAACCACAACTGTTATATAAGCTCAGCAATATCACACTTAGCACACCAGTTCTATTATAATACATTTAAGAAATAAATGATGATAAATAAATAAATTCTGAAATTATTTATTCAGCCCCATGCTGTTCCAAACCTATATGAGCTTTTTATCAATAAGAAAGGAAGGATAATCTATGTGCTGGTGCTGGTCACTCCTTTTTGCAAGTACAATAGTAAATGAAGCTCCCCTTCAAGGTTTAAACAACATGCAAAAGTTTTAATAAAAGTTATCTGTTGAAGCGTTTAAACCCATGTTCTATATGTACGTGTTTACATTTACATGTACATTTACTGCATAGGTTATTGCCATACAATGGAAGTACACTATTTGCAAACTATACAAAAGTATAACAGTTCAGCTTTAGTGTTTGATCACTTCTTAATGACACAATTGTCCCACAGAAAGTAATACATTTGTCAGGATTACATGTCAAAGTATTAAAATCAGGCGCATACCTATAGTTTAGATATCCTGCCAGATCACACGAACACTTCTCCTGGGTTTAAAAAAACACAGTTTAAATAAATATTAATTAATCCTAAAATGATTATGCCACGTTTATAGAGAAACAAACAGATGTTAATGCACTACAAAATTATGCGAACCTTTTCCATCCGACGCATACAGTAATTGCGGCGGAAAGGGAAGCTATCCATGTATTTCTCGCCTTACTTTTATAATTACAGAGGGTTATAACGTTACATTTCGTTTACTGATTTTGGCGTACGATATAGTACGGAGACACATTCAGACGCAGGGTACGAATACTATGAGAAAATCAGTACTCGAAATGAGTAGTATTTATAAATCCTTAGTATCCAAAACAGTATGCGAGTAATACCCGGATGGTTGAACGCTTGTGCCGTGATTCCAAGGTAGGCTGCGCATCGCAATCACGTGAGTCTACGGGAGCTGAGCGGCTATTACGCTATAGATAAACAACCATACGGAAAACTTCACATGTGTTCCGTACATGTTAACCATACGGATAACTTGACATGATGTAGTATGTCCAGGAATGCCATATAAAACAAAAATGTATCGTTTTTTGTTGTCGTTGAGTAGGTATTTTTAAATGCCTACTGCCACAACGCACACATTCTACTAGTTTTCGTTTTCATTTGTGTATTATTTTCCGTGTGTAGTATAATTATTTGTTGAATTATCAGTGACGATGAACTATGTTTGTTGGAAGCAGTTTGTGTACGCTTAAAGCAATTTATATACGTGGATCTGTCTGCGCATGTGACCAATATGCCTCATGTAAATAACGCTTTAACCCTTTACTTGCCATCACTTACACCTGATACACGGTGCGACTATCTTGATTTATTAAAAAAGACTTAAATATAGTATAATAAAAATACTATAATAAATAAATATATATTATTAATAACGACAACCATTAACTGCAAACGTTTTTATTTGAGAAGGTCATTTTTAGACCTGTGATTACCAAAAACGAATTACCCCCATGCGACATTTGTAGTAGTAGGATAGCCTCTCTCATTGGCTTGATGGTGGATGGGTGGAGTTTGTATTTAGAACACAGTACTGTAGTTTAATGCAGTGCCTGGAGCTGAGAAGTTGGCAGTGAGGGCTGGTTTGTGTGTTTGCTGTTTTTTCTACACAGACAAGGTCAAATGTTGGTCTAGGGCTGGACAGCATAAGAGACAAATCTATATGAGGTATTATTACACAGTGGCATCCAACATGATAACTGATCCTTGTACTGGGTCACCATGGTTTTCTGCAAAAAGAGAAATTATTTAAAAAAGGTAGCCAAGATTTGTAATTCATACCAAGGGCCGTAATAAGGGTAAGACAACCGGGAACATTGTCCCGAGCCCAGTGAAGAGGAGACTCCACTGATGTCCTTTAGGACATAGCCTTGTAAATTATAGTGATGGTCATATACATTCCTGTTAACCCATATTTTCTGTTGTCTGTAGAGATATGCCAATGTCTGTTCTGAATAAAATAAAAATAAAAAATTGTCTTTGTTTGATTCACAAAATGATTCACACATTCCATCACGCATAGAATTATCACAGAAATGTATTATAATTGGAATCATTTTATTTATAATCCGCTAGGTTTAGTCTTAATTCTCTAATCATTTTATTTGTATTAAGGACATTAAGCACCAATATGGAGCATCCATCTGGAGGTGATGGCAGAGCAGTTCTCTCCATGATTCGGACAGCGTAGTGTTGCGTTGAGGAAGAAGAGGCCCATATGAGGCAATAGGCAGATGGAGTGAAAATGTTTTAAGTGGGGGTTTGGCAAGAATACTGAGTTTGATATGGCTCCCAAGTTGTTTTGTTAATTTACTCTTATGTAGCAAAAAAAAAAGTGTAGGAAAGCATCATCCAAATGTTTCATTTATAACGTGTTCCAAATTTCTCCTTAGATACTTCTGGGGTTTGGGTTATGTCCATGCCCAATAATTAAGCTTGCATGTTTATCTGCCGTCAGAATGAAACACATTTTGAAAAATAAAAGCTTAATGTCACAAGAATACACAGTGTGGGTTCATCTTATTCTCAAGATATGAGTTTTTAAAATAAAATACTATTTATAAAGGGAAAAGTGACATAAAAATAGATGTTGACCTGCTGTAGTTTGGCCTGATAGCTAAAGAAATAGGGGCTTGTAGTCTTTTGTTCACACAGTGTGAAAGCTGAGACAACAGATAACATGATAAGTGGTTGGCTAAAGTGCTTAAATGAATGAAATACTTCTTCCTTATTCTTTTTGATGCTAAATATCAAGCAGGTTGACAAATTTGAAATAACACTATAGGTGACATGCAGTGTCCATTTCGGCTACTGATGGAACATGAACTGGAAAATACCTGTAGAAGCACCAGAGAACAACCATAGAATATAAACTGGGTTGGATGTGACCCATTTTCATAGAGGTCACAGTATCACATGTGGCAATGATTTTCACTCCTACAGTGTTGGACAGGGGAACTTTCCGAAGACTGCTGGCAATGCAACATCACTGTTCATTTAGTGGGGTTCAACAGTTCAAAACCTCTAGTAAAAATGCTTTAGTAATTTTACAAATTGTAAGCATGACAGTTTGAGTGGAAATAAAATCATACAACTATTGCACATATAAAACCTATGCAAAATATCTAGTTAAATAAATTAGTAATTGATCAGTATAATGACAATTTTAAGGCAGCCATTTTGTGAATAGAATAACAGAAAGAATAGAATGTCAACTATACTTTAGGATTTTGTGTCGCCTAAGCACCAACGCATGTCTGCATGTTAACTCTGAATGGTGAGTGCATACAATAACTGGTGTAGTCCATGTCCTCCTCTAGAAAAATCAATTCCCAAAGTACAGTACAAATTCTAATACTGGAGGAATTTATCACCATTAGCAGCATGACTGACATAATGCCAGCCATTCTTGTTTAGATGACAGCCAGGTCTCTCTCGGGAGATCCGTGTGTGTAATTGTAAGCGAGAAAGAAAGAAAATCGCATCAATTGTAAATTTGCCAGCCAATCATCTTATTTTTTAGGTCTTCAACATATGAGCTGGATGGATTTTTGTATTTATGGGTTAGAAATCTCAACATGCCATTCCTAAAAAATGAACAAAATTACATGCCAATTAATTAAATACATTAGTGTGTTTCAAATTATTTATATTGTTGATGTTGTATATCATATTTACAGTGGGGTCCAAAAGTTTATGACCACATTAAAAGGTGATTATATCATATTTATTCTTTATTACATTTCTAAAAGTGAGTTTCTTTATACTGTATGTACTGTACATCCCTAAAGTCTTTGGATGCCAAAAAAAATAAGCCTTGCTTTAATTGAAGCACACAAATGCTTTTGGAACATGCTGGGATTATATAATACAATGGCCACATAGTATGTATAAGAAATTAGATGAACATTTATCAAATCATTTTTGTGAAATTGTTATAATAATGATTGAACGTTAAATGAAGTTATTCTATTACAATAAAAAAGAATGTCTTCTTATGTTTTAGGAGCCCACTGTACTTCCCTTTTCCTCTACATTACATGTGAAGCATTGGTTGATAGTCTGTATATTTTTATTTGACTCATTATCCTTTTAAATTATGAAGGTAGCCATTAACTAATCTACAAATTTCTCAGAGTTTAAAGCCCAATACAGCTAAGGGAAATCCAAGTAATAAATTACATTCGCTATCTCCACTATTTATTTGCATGTTCTGTACACATTGCTTTAAAACCCAATTCATGCATCTGAAGGCTCTTAAAATTGCAAAAATAGTGCAACATTTATTGAGCCAGCCGAATAGCAGTGAGTTATGTAAATAACATGAGGGGTAAAAAATAAGGATGAGGATAAGGATAACTTAAAATATTCATGGCACAGTGTTGTACCAGTGCAGATAGTGTCTGGTTTAACTGGATTGTGAGTACTTGGCAAACACACAAAGACACAGGTTTCACTGTTAGTGCATTTGCCCCAGTGTGTGTGGCTAAAAAAAAGGGCCTCCATTTCGCATGCTCTTTCGTTCAAGTGAAAAAGTTCACAGTGCCACCAAGTACAGAGTACAGTTGGAGGAACTCTGTGGTTACTAGCCTTTGTTGTAAATTGGAATTGAATCCCATTAATAAAAGCAATTGGATTTAAGGTGAGCCACTTGAGTGGACGGATCGTGATTTAGACACTAATTAATCAGAGAAATAAGTTTGAAGATTATGCAGGAAGATAAGACCATTAATTTTGGGACGTGAGAGTTGTGGGTGAAGTCTGCAAAGGTCACACATGACAGCGTTTTAAGCCTCCGACTTTAATGAGAGAGAAATGGATGAGAGACTGTGTGGACACAGCATTTATTAATACAATGGGAACCAGGCCAGAGCTTTATTACAGCACCGTGTTTGTGTGAGGGAATTACTGAGCGTATGTGTGAGCAGTCATTACGTCAAGTGTGTGTGAGAGAGAGAATAAAATGAACAGGAGTTTGCATGGGTGAGAGAGAGAGAGAGAGAAAGCCGAGACTGTGGACATGAAACTTCAGCTTGTGACCTTTACGTTTCCCTATTTGTGATCCATGCTTTATTTGAAAAGGGGTAGAATGAGTCGTTACTCTCAGACACTAACAAATGTCTCTCTTTCTCTCTCGCACTCTCTTTCTCTCTCTTTCTCTCTGTGTTTCATCTAAACGAACTGGTTGTCTTGCACTCCCTGTGGCTGCCGAGGAGCAGTTATCACTCGTGACACATTTCCTGAATCACAGTCACATATGAAACATGAAATATATTAGAGTATGTTACCTCTACAACCTGAGAGGAGAGACAGAGACATTCAGTGTATGAGCGGGCTTGTGTCAAATAGAGGAGCAGACACGCGAGTCTACCTTTCGTTGCAGGCTGTCTGATACGGATGAGAGAAAAGAAGTAGGGAGCAAAAAGACGACACCATCCTTTCTTTAGTTTCATACATCCGGCCGTTAGACTGAGGTGATATAAGCCACCGAAGGAATAGTTCAGCCAAAAACGAACATTCTGTCAGTATTTACTCACCCTCTTGTCGCTTTAAACTGTTTTTTTTTTTTCATTTTGTCAAGTACAAAAGTAGACATTTTTGAAAAAGTGTTACACAGCCTTTGCCATACTACAACAGTGGCCAGGATCTGTCAAAATCTAAAAAAAACCCACCACTGAAGTTTCATAACGGAAGTCCATATGACCTATGGACCACTGTTATGTGTGCTATATGCTTTATTGTCTTTTAAAGCCACCCGATAGCTTGTGTGTGGGGAACAGATCAAAACCGAAGTCATCACGCTTTGCTTCAAAGCAGCTTTACGGAAAATTGTAAAGTGAAAACCTTCTTAATGCTTTAATGTTTCTATTTTAAGGCTTCTAGTGATCAGGCAAGTCAAGGGTGACAGTGGTAAACTCCATAATATGTTTGTAGTGGAGAAGAAAAAACCCTTGGGAGAAACCAGACTCAGCTGGAGTTGTCAGGACTCCTCTGGCTATACAGCATAAACATAATGTTAATATTACTTAGCCAGAAGTTTTGTATTAAAAGAACTTAGTGGATTAATAAATAAAGTAAGTTATTTGGTAGACAGTATTTAGGACGAAAGTTCTGGTTAAGCTTGAGAATGAATAATTATGGCATCAATGATTGTTGGCATCAATGATGTTGATGCAGCATGTTTGACTCTGATGTGAGCCTAGGTGAAAATTAAGCAGTGATTACCTTTAATTTGGGTCTATTCCTCACACAAAGCTATCATATGGTTTTAGAAGACTATAGTAGGAATATAGCAGACAAGTCATATAAATTACATTTATGGATTTTTTATGGCATTTTCTGGTTCTTCAAAGAGCGTTACACATTTAATTGTTGTTGGCGAGTGGCAATAGCATCTGGATGAGCAGGTGCAGATAGTGGCAAGATGTTTTGAGGCGTTCTGATGTGAGAAAATGACTTGCATCCACATTCTCTATCGATCAGAGACATTTCTTTCTTTTTTGCTATTTTATTACGGACAAAATAGGAAGATAACAGGAACTTATTTGGAGAAAAGATCCGAATACAACCATGCCTTGACTTAAACCCTCACAATCTTTATAATCACCAAAGCTTATTTTGTCTGGATGTTGTGTGGTAACCCCTAAGCCACAGCTCCACCAATGAATACCTCATGTTCGCATTTCAGAATTGTCAGGGGCATTTTGAAGCACAAGTTTTCAAAAATGTTTACCTCTTATGGTCTCAGTCCATTAGCAGAATTGAAATAGTAAAAGTTTAACAGTCGGAGCTTTCGGCTTTCTTGACCTTCTAAACTTTACAACAGTTCCAACAGTGTGCTGCCGTCTGGAAGGCTGTATAAGTGGAGCACAGTGGAGCCAAACACTTATTGCGTTTGCATAATATTGATGTAATAATAAAGGGGTAAAAAACCAAGTCACATTACATCTGGGACCTGCAACAGTGTGTGTATATGTGTGTATATGAGTGTTCCTTCATTGGTAGAGCATTGCGCTACCAAAGCAAAGGTCGTGGGTTCGAGGCCCAGGGAGCACATGTCCTGACAAAATGTATAACTTGAATAAACTGTTAAACAAAGTCGCTTTAGATAAAAGCGTCTGCCAAACGCGTAAATGTGTGTGTTTACAAAAATGTGTCTACTGGCACACTAAATATGTGTCAAATAAGTTAATGGCCAAAAGAAAAACTTAATATTTCTCGCGCACGACAATGTTTTAAATTTAATACAGTGACCTAATGCATTTGCAAAATGAAAATTAATAGGTCAAGCTTCAATGTAACCTACTTTAAAGCTAGCTTATGAATATTCAATGACGTGTAATGTTGTTAGAATACACATAGAGAAGGTACAGAATGGGACAAATGACTGACTGAATTTCCAAAGACACAATTATGGACTCTGTAGTCTGTGCCTTAATGTTGGCTTGTGTGAGAGCTTGGGATGTCTTTGTCTGATTCCTTCTCTCTCTCCCTGTTTCTGCATTTATCACAGAGAGCAACCTTAAACACACACGCACACACATATTCCAAATATCTTATCTGCCTGAGATTTCAAACCACCAGTCTCATCAATCACTACGTACCACACTGACAAAATAACATATTTAACAAATTACATCTCCTCAACAACCAACTTAGCCATAGCAGTCCAACATCTCTGAGAGTCTCTCTTTGCTTTTTAGCAAAGCAAGCTAATAGCAATCACGTTTGCATATTTGGCTGATTTTACTTTAAGAAAAGCCATCTGCTTTCCTCATGGTGTTTCCTAAAGCATACATTGCTTCTGTAAGTAATTATGGCTGTCAAATGCAATTTGTTTCCTCTGTTATTATATAACAGAGATAATAATGTGTGATATGATGCCCGAGATTAAATGCTTTACTTTCATAAAGCTCAGCAAATCCAAAGGGACTCAGGTATCATGGACTGGACTTGTGATGCTTTGGCTGTCTTACTCATTTCATGAGATTACCTTTTGGATCTACCATTTCTGAGAGCATGATTTCCACATGATCTCTATTTGCTGGTTTTATCTTCCTTCTGTGATGTGACTGCAAGTTTTTGACACCTTAGACAACTTGATTCCTATTTTTGCAGATAAGAAGGTAGAGGACACATTCTCCTTGAACTGTTGCATGAATTAAACATTTCCTTAACCAAACTAAAGAAACTGTTTTTCGATAAACAGTTGAGGCACTTGTACACATACATATTTAAATGGATTGTCATTTTTAAGTGCAATCACTTAGCCTTTGTTCTATTAGGCCTCATATTGCATGTTCAGAAAGCTGTTGTAAATGGAATTTAATTTTAAAGAGATGTTTGTATATATTTTCATCAGTAACTCATCAAATTGTGATCAAGACCTAGCATTCAAAACAAGCCTACAAGATGGAGAATTTTGCAGTGTACATTGCGTTCGGGACATTTTTTGGTGGGGCGTGTTTATACCATTACCTTGTTTGCTCTTCTTCAGTGAATCAGGTGCTAAAACACGCACACTGTGTGTGCAAATAAACAACGCAATTTATTCTAAGTGATTTTCCCCAAAGTCGGTTGATCCACTGAAGATCAGCTTTAAATGAAGGTAATAATGCACCGCGCAGAGGAAAAGGGGGTGTTTTTACCCCGTAAATCAGCTATTTAGATTCAGCATTCTCTTTAGCAGCTTTCTCCGAATCTTGGTGCAGAGAACTTAACACATATGGCTGGACATGAAAGCACTTTTCTTATTCTCAGACCTGGTGCTCTGTTGCTGGCAGGACAGCAGGTAGAGGTAGACTCTTATTTCTTTAGTGCTGCCTCGGCAAATTCCAACTTATTTCATACACATCAATACACATTAGCATACCACACTGGCATTGAGGTTCAGAAAAACACTGCACTCGAGAAAGAGACCATGAGGAATGCAAAGGTGCAGTGGAGAGAGAGAGATAATATACACTCATGAAGCTTTTATAGTGGCTTTCATTAAATGCGTAAATAGACTGAAAACACATGATTGTAAATAACACGCCAGTAAAGAGACAGCTAATTAAAAGAGACAATGAGGAAGGAGGATGAGACAGGAAGGGTGGATGTTAAAACAGCTCCATTATCTTCACACATATCAAAGGGAACAGCTCATCTTCTCCCTTTACCTCCATTAACAAACACACATATATACTCATAGAGCATATAATACATTTAAGATTTGGTATAAGATCACACACACTTTATATCACAAGGTTACATAACAGCAACAACCCCTAATTTGTATGGTCTTGTATTCAGTTATTTTTATCAGAGTAAAATTTCGAAACAATTTTGGAATCATGTTCCAGTGATGTTATTGCAGAACAGAAGGTCGACAGCTTCTGCGTCTCACTTATCTCATGGTCACTCAGCACCATCTCAGTAGGAACGCCACAGTGTTTTTGTCAGTTTCCATCATCCACGTAGTCATGCTGACATGAAGTTTCAGAGCAACTGTTGAAAAGGAGGTTTAAAAAGCCAAACAGAATAACTTGTGCTGCCTTGCAAATTGGTTAGCTGTTTATCAGTCAAACTAGGGTTAAAATCATCTACACTCACATGAGATTAGTAGCCTAATATAGGCTAATTTATTTTACATTGATTTTCATTCACTTTTGGAATAAATTAATAATGGCTGACTGCATTGCTATAGTGGCATTGGTAACTGTAGCTGTCACCTGATGCTACATTCACAATGATAGTATATTCAGTCAATGATGACTGATATATTGTAGATGAGGGATATGGTTGGAGTTTAGTATAATTTGCTATAGATAACTATAAATATCATTATAATAAATTATCATTGACAATTATAAAAAGGCATAACCAACTTACACTAAAATACACTAACAGTACACTAAAATAGTACACTAAATTAATTATTTGTAAATTAATTGTAAACGTAGGTTCGGGAGGAGCACAAACATTCAGTGCTGGTAATCATCTCACAGAGTGTATATAAGTGGCAGTCTCTGCTATGATATATTTTCACAAGAGCAAGGACTAAAAAGTTCATTGACACAACAACTGTAATTATGGCAGGCTAATGCTAAATGGAGTTACAACCAATGACTTCAGAATACTGCAGAACAGGTCACGCACGACATTGCTGAGCAGGTGTTGTTGTGACAAAGCGACTGATCTGCCATTATTCCACCTTGCCATGATGGAGTTCTAGAACTTTCCGCTAACAATCATGCTTCTGAGCAGCTACAGAAGGTCGGCAAGTGATTTGCCTAAGTGATATTGTCACTATATTAGCAGTGGATGAAAAGGCAGACGGGAAATCGTTGAAGAGTGTGACATGCAGGGCGATGGATGGCTAACGTGAGTTAGCGTGCTCCTTACTTTGCTGCTTTAAATTACAGCCACCTCTTAAAAACAAGCCAGCCAGAACACATATCCATTAGCATAACAGCTTTGCACAAGTCAACACCTGGCAAGGTTTTAATATGCAGACTGTATGATAAATTTCAAGCGTGAAGGCTTTCTGCTTGCATGCTATTTCAGTATATCATTACCATAAGTGATAGCATTGTAAGGAAAAAATCCACATCACAAACAGTTAGGGTGATGGAAACAGGCAGGCATGAAGATAGCTTGAAGTGTTTTGATGGAAAAGGTTCCTAAAACACAACAACCTTCATGGTGCACAGATTTTACAATACTCCTTGAGTGATTTTACCATATGCTGCGGATTATAGTAGATTTTTTTTATTAAACCAATTTCAGCAGCATGCATGTGAGTATTTTTCAACATGTACAGCTGAGATTGCCTCTTTGTCTAGAGACCATTAATGCTTGTACAACAAAATCACAGTCTGAGGTGCTGATGGTTTTGTGCCTTTTGATAAAGTAAAAGCAACCCAGCACACAAGCTTGTTTTCTTGCTTTTTTGGTATATTGCTTTTTGGTTTGATCATTATGACCTTTAGCAGGTCAAATGAAAAGGCCATAGGGGCCCTTACATCTGACTGGAACTATATTTATTTAATTCACTTTCTTTTTTATCAACAGGAGTCATGTCAGTGAAGGCTAGAAAGACTTCAGTCATGCTGTCTAGAAAACAAAGGACGTTCTACAGAATCTGAAGTTCAAGGCTGTGGCCCGTATTCGCTTTCAGAAAAATAAATTTTCAAATAAAATCAACCTCTTCCCCTTATTAATGTGTGTTTAATGAAAGAGAACGGCCGTTGTCTTCACGCAATCTAAACAGCTTTCGAGGTCCAAACAGAGAGAACTCTTCTGGGAATTAGCGCTTCAGATTGGGAATCTCGTAGACAGACACTTTAACACAGTCAAAGCTCTCTCTCACGCTCCAGCTTCATGTTTACAATGTGAAATGCCCGGGGAAAAGGAACGCAGCAGGAAGACAGACTTTTATTCTACAATGCACCGTTTCCAAGGTAAGAAAGAGAGTAAAAGAGAAAGAGAGCTTTTGCACACAATGTGTTATTAAATGTGTGGGAGAGCACACTAGCAAGTCAGTGTAGGAGGTATGACGCTTAAAAAAATCTGAGCTCATTCAGTTGCCTGAGATATGTGATATAAATAATCTGTATACATGGACACTCTTTTAAATGGAAGCACAGATATATTTTCATGACACCTGTGGAAGGAACAGTGCCATGCACGCCAATGCAGAAGACGCACATTAGCAACTCGAGTGAGGAGTGCTAGCACGCGTATGGGACGGAGCCCAGATTAGCAGGCCAACGTTTGCCACCCAATGCAAAGCTTAATTATAAAGTAGCTCCATTTGTTCCATGTTTCCGGCTTTGCCTTTCACTCATTAGCCAGGTAGATGAAGGTAAATTAATGGAACGATAAACAGGCATAAACATGCCAGTAAACATCCCCGGCCTGAGCATATTTTAATGGAGCCACAGGAAGAGCAAAGCAGACAAGAGAACTGCCACTAGAAGCCCTCCAAACGAGTTTAGTCACCATGGTGATTGTGTAAGCACTCTGATCGGGTCTGAGGAACAGGGCTGCGCATTTTTAAATGAGCCGGTGGCAGTCGAAAGCGGAATTCCATATAGCTCATCACCATAGCAGCCGGTTAAAATGGGTTTACCTGACACATCTGTTCCAATTGAATCTGGCAGGGTTGTTTTCCTGAGACAGATGCAATGGTGCTATGCTTTTCCACAGCTAATTGCAGACTAAGAGGATTCTGTGTAATGAACATGGAAGAGAATGTGTGTGTGCTGGGAGGCTAGACTGTTTAATTTTTTAACTAATAAAGAACAACTATACAAGTATAATGATTTGTGTTTTTCTTGGTTGCAAGTCGAAACATTATTGTCTGTTATCTTTTGATACATGGAATTCCATGCATAATTTATCTTAACTACCAGACAGATTTGACTGAAAGAGGTATTCTGAGGAATCACACCTGTCACACCTGTGACAACCCTAGGCTCTAAAAACTCAAGGAAGTCAGGGGAGCAGGCCAACAAACCAATCAGAATGCTCCCTGCTTTGTACTTGTTCTGGATTGCAGATATTAGGGTGGTTGGCATATTTGGATCAGAAGCTAGAGCACATGCTTGAAGAAATAGGTGTGGTCAGTCTAATTTAGTGGCATCCCAGCGAATAATTTTAAACTGTGAGAATAATTACCGAACGTTTCCATTATGTAACAAAAATGTTAAGAATGTTAAAGGTTCTGGGAACTTTCGTGAGAACTGCGTTTAAAGACATTGTTTTAAACATTAAATTTTTTATAGTTATAAGAATGTCATTTAAACATTTTTTTAAACAGTAACATTTTAAAACGTTCCACTAATAATGACATGTTTACAATATGTTTTGATGTATATGCTATATAACTTTTACAAATGTTCTGCTTACATTACTGCAGGAACGTTTTTGATAACTTTAAGAGAACTTTTAGAGAGCATTAGAATGTTCCGTGTTTAGATCTTTGGTCTTTATCCTTTACCCTAAGACCTTTGGTCTTTACCCTTGCCAATCATTGTGAATTTACATACCATGCATGCAAAACTTTGATGGCCTGTAGATGTATAGATGTATGTTTTCATTGATCAGTCCAGTTGTCTATTCAACTTTCAAGAGTCTCTTTATACCTGCCTCTCCCTCATTATTAGTATAAAAGTAGTAAATGGCTTGTGGGCGTCAGCACTCCAGGCTAGCAGCTGCTCAGGCTTAACCAGCAGTATGATGAAAAAATAGACATCACATATGTAAGAAGATTAATGCACACCTTATAGGTCTTTGGTTTTAAAATATGGATACTGACAGCAATTTATGCCACTAATAAATGCAGTGGAAAAACATATTTTTTTAAAATAGCAGACAGACAGGAAAACACCAGAGTGTACCAACCTCCCAAACATGCCATTATTGTTCCTTGCAGAGTCTTCCTCCAGATTCATGTATCCAGTGCCATCTTCCGGAGCGGAACACCAGGGAACCATGTCACGGCTGTGAGTAGGCGGTACCAACTAATATCCTCTTTCATATAAGCCTTCTCATTGGACTTGTGAGAGAGGGAGCCCACTTGAATATTTTTTATCTTGGGCTTTGTTAATTGTGGCAACAACCCCAGATGTATTACTGCATAATACCAGCACAAAAACAAACAGAAAGTGGAAAAATAACATTTTTGTAAAAAAAGTGGTCTTGTTTTTAAAAAGTGGGGTTTTGCCAGTTTTGGCTCATTTGGCATGAACAACACTAGTGGCTCACTTGGCAAAAACAAAAATTAATATTTCCTGAAATCACGCTATTCACAGCTGTGTTGAGATTCCCTGTTGTTACCCTATAGCATTGCTAGGGGGGCGTGCTAGTCATGCATCAAAATGACTTCACTGATCATTTGGCCACAAATTACTCCTTTTCACATTTTTAGTTAAAATTCTCTATAATATATATATGTTTTAAAAAGTTTACAAAGTTTAGAT
>JAZGTJ010011954.1:0-16351 GCA_036877575.1 Botia almorhae
ACTTTAGACGGCCATCGTAGTAAGCGGGTGTTCCAAGGACGATAGTTTTGATGAAGAATGCCTGATTGCTATGGTTCTCCTCATAACCTCCAACAATACTGAAGCCCCAGCTGCCAGGGTGAGTTCTGCGCAGGACAATCTCATGGCTGCTATGCAGATAGCTGTGTCAGAGATGCAGAGCAGAACAATGGAGAGAGGATTCTGTAATACTGTGGTCCCTATGTAAGGTTCAGACCCCGGGAAGTGGGATTTTTGGAACTGCGTAAAAAAGTCTGAGTATACCTCTTCCCAAGTCCATTCTATTGTTTAAATCTATAACCCCAAGCATGAGCAATTGTAACAGTGATGCTTGTGTTAGCTAATGGTAACTTAACTGGTAGAGCCTAGCAACGCTTGGGTCATGGGTTTGAATCCCTAAAATTGTTAGCTGAGGACTGGAAAGTAGAGAGCAAAAGGGAATGGGTAAGTGAGGACAGAGTAAAATGAAAAGATTGGAATGGACCCAATGACCTCTGATATCAGCCTGAGACTGGGCTAAAGAGGGGTAGGAGCAAGCTATCTCCAAATGTATGCTCAGATGGTAATGTGCAGCTGTTGATGTTTACATCACAACAGGGTCATAATCCCCTCACGGATTGCATAAAGCTGCTGATCCACAACACCACAACACGGGACATATTCCATGTCAAAATCATCAAAATAGCTTCACCTTGCTCTTTCAAAGCGGTTTCAGTTGAGCTTTGGACGTGAAAAGTAGGTGAACCTACACCTGGCATGATGGTAGTCATGACCAGATTGCCTGCACTATTTGAGGCTTTTTTGGATCAGTGCTCAGCAAGGTGAAGGAGGTATTCTAAGCGTCCCAGAGGGGTATAGAGTCGAAAAACATTTTGACTGTTTCAAAAGTGTTAAGACCTCTCTAACAGCGGAGCGTCATTGGTTTCATTCATCAAACGATCTCCCACACAGTTCTGTGTCACAAAACAAATTGTCTCTGACTGACTGCGCTCTTACCTGGGGAGTCCAAGCCACATGATCCAAGATGGTGACCAGCTTGTGTCATAGTCATTTTCATGTGGAGGGAGAAGTTCTTCATCCGGGCCTGGTTCTTCTACAGTGCTGACCTCTAGTGCCCTCAGCTGGACTGAACAGGAAGCAGCGCTGGACTTCAAAGTGCCCACTGCCTCACTGTGGCTCAGGTAGGTCAAATCCTGACCATTAATACTCAGCAGTACATCCCCTGAACAATGACAGACAGAAAGGGCGCTTAGACCCCAGGCAGACACAGAGGGGAATGCAGCACAGATGCTGAAAGCCCAATGGAGACCGGTTCCGGTTCAGTACACATCGTCATTAGAGACCCAAACCGGAACATGTCTACCTCGTAAACAAGTGGAGTTGGATTTTTGGGCTTTTTCCTGCCTCTTTATTAGATAGACACATATAGAGGTCAGAAACCAAAATGAAGGCGGATGGTTCGAGAAGAGGAATTGAAAATGGCGATTGGAATGGCGATGGTAGCCGAACATGTAAAGTTGTTTCCAATGTGTAGTGAGTTCTTATATCTTAATGAGTGATTACAAAGACAAAACATTTCCCCAGCTTGTCTGGATGTTTGGAACGTTCCTAGAACTTTCACAGTTGTTACTTTATGAAAACATTAGAGAAATATTCTTACGGTCTAAAATGTTAATTGCACCAATTAATCAGGCACAGTAAGACCTGAAATATAGTATATCAAAAAAGTAAACACTAAGAGTAAAAGAGCTTTTGGTAAACACTTGGGTCAACTACAGATGCCAAATTAAGACTATGAACTAGAATACAGGTCAGTGTATGAACCTACCACGTTTGATTCGTCCATCACGTGATAGGCAGCCATGGGGCTGGACGCTCGTCACAAAGATGGGCAGCTCTCCGCTTTTGCTGCCACGCCCTCCTGCCACAGTCATACCCAAAGACTCTTGGGGTTCCTTCTTCACAGTGATGTGCTTCTCTTTACAGGTCACACACTGGGAGAGGTCCTACAACACATGCTTACATTCACACCAGCCCCTACGGCAGCAGATCACTGAGCTTCAATTTGTCTCAGATGTTCATAACAAAGGAGGGAAACCCTGTATAACTTGACACTGATCCTAACGCTGATTGGCTCTCATTATCCCTGCGGGATCCGCCGTACTCTAACTTCATAATTGATCTCATAATAGATCAAACCAGGATGTTGCAGGAGTAATTAAGGTTGTGGTCTGAACCTGTGGAAACCTGGAGGCTACCCAGATGCTTCGGAAATAGGGCTCCCTAATTATGTCTCTACAGTGGAAAATACCAAAAATAGAATCTGCACATAGTCTTGCTCTCTTTCTCAGCCACAGCAATTTGTACTTACTCTCTGGGTGCAAGACCTGGCAAGATGCACACTGGGAACTGGGCTGGGGGTCGCGGTGCAGGGGAGAGGGGGGACGTGGTCATGGCACCAGATGTCTCTGGTCAGTGTGGAGCCTGTGTGAACAGCCATAGTCTGCTTGCTGGACCGGCTAATCAGCAGATTGACTCTTTCTCCACTAGCCTAGATGACAGCAGGCAGTCCATAAGACTTACAGTATTAATACCTAAGACTCTTAAACTTAGCACTAAGGTGGCTCTCTGTTTTACAATGACAGTCTGCTATCTGCCGGAGCTATTCTTAATAATGCTATAGCTGCCCTTTCTCTGTGTGATCTGGGCAGCCAGATGGGAAAAAGCAGCTCACGTAGGCATAAAGGTAATATCAATCACATTACCCTTTGAGCAGGACAGCTGAGGCAATGTCCTAGTGTCCCAAACAACCTAGTATAACAATAGCTGTTTTGTTATGGGAATATTTTCATCAAAGAACACATAATAGACTAGATTTTTACATTTTATCAGTATGGGTGATGCCTGGGCAAAACAAAAGTTATATGCCAAAGTTTAATACGTTGGCAGAGGATTTGATGTTTGTTTAAATCTCTCATGCAACAGCCTTAGCAAGCACCACTAAGCAAGTATTACTCATTAATAGCTTGACCTGAGTTGCCTACCAGGGGCAACTCAGCTAACAGGGAACGTTCTCAAAGCGTTCTATAAAAGTTCTCCCAAAGTTATCAAAACGGTCTTGCTGTACATAAGTAGAATGTATTTTAACATTATATATCATACAAAAACATTATTTTTAAGATGATAATAGAACATTTTAAAAATGTTACACAATTTAGATAATGAGGTTCTTGTAACCAAGCAATAATGTTAACACAACATGTAAAAACTAGAACTTTTGAAAGTTCCTAGAACTTACAGAACAACATTTTAAAACGTTCTGTTACTTAATGGAAATGTTATTGAAATGTTTTTACAACCTACAATTGTTAGATGGGTGCTAACAGAAACACATGTTTTTCTCTACCTGTATAATCTGAGCTGCCTGCTCAGGTGTGCCGTGTCTCAGGTCATGCTCGTTGACGGCTAACACTCTGTCGTTGCTGCAGAGTCGTCCATCTTTAGCAGCTAGCCCTCCCTCCAACAAGTCCAGGATAAACACGCCTGCCTCATCTGTACGCCGCACTAGCTTAATGCCCAGCTGCTCCGATGACTCCTGCTTGTGCAGGGTGATGCGAATGCTAGCAGGGCTGCTTTTAGGAGTGGCGTGGGCCACAGGTGGCCTGGCAGAACAGCGGCGCTCCCTCAAAACCGTCAACTGTAGGGTAGCACAGGGACGTGCCAGGGTAGAACGAGCAAAGCTATGGGGCACGTTACTAATATCTACATTGTTCACCTGTAAACAAATGGGAAGTGTAGAAAAAATTATTAGTTTGATGGACTTAAATCAAATAGCAGTAAATAGCAGTTTCACCTACATCCCAGCAAACAGGGAATGTTTTCAGAATGTTGGCTAATATTCTCTCGAAAATGTTCTTGCAGTAATATTAGAACAACGTTTAAACATTATATGTCATATTTATCAAAAACGCTTTTCTTAATTTGTTAGTCAAATGTTTTAAAAATGTTACAAAATTAAAGACAGTTTAAATAACATTCTCCTAACCAGGCAATAACCTTAAGACACCATCTAAAAAATGTTCCAAGATTTGTTACTTAATAGAAACATTACAGGATCTAAACTCACAACCTAAAATTGTTATCTGGGGCCTGTCTGTGGCAAAGATAATGTATTATGAATGAACATGAATAAACATTTACCTAGATGAGAAAATGCTGTGGAAAGATTGATGTTCATTGTTCGTTCACGATGACCCATTGAATGAACTAATGTTAATGAATTATTGATACTGTCTGATTACTGTCATTCACGTAGATTAAATCTATCTGTGGCCTGTGGCAAAACATGCACTGTATCCAAGCAGATATCGCCGCAGCCTCCATTCACCAGCGCTCCTTAGAGAGTCATTAAGGGCATCAGAGCTGTTCTGCAAATAGCAGCAAAATGCTTTTTTTAATCAGGAAGCTATTTTGGAATGTATCTACAATACCTGAAGTATTTGGTCGCCGGCCAACAGCCGTCCATCTCGGGCAATAACACCGTCACGGTACACCTCCTGTATTACCACGTTTATCAGGGGGGTCTCGTTTCCACCCACAATACTTATACCGAGCTCTGTGTAGGGGTTTGCACGGTGAACCTCGATGGTTGTGATTTCTCCCTCAGGTAGGGATGGAAGTTTCACACAACCTGAAGAGCAAATATTGCCAAACCCAGAACAAGATACAAAAGGTCTTTCATCTCCTAAAAGAAAATGGATGGAGGGTATGGTTTAGTCTGGGATTGGATGGCAGAGTCATACCTTCCTCCGCAGAGAGGGGCAGGGTTTCAACAAAGTCCCACCCCGAAGAGGCGGAGCTACCGCTTCGGAGAAGATGGATGCAGGGGTTACTAAGTGGACGTTTCACACGTGGAGGAGCACATTCAAGACCGAGGACATCTGCAAAAAACGAATGTCAAGGAAAACCTGTCAATTTCCCTCCAAATAACAAAACGTCATCACACTGACTGTGTTCCAAAACCTAGTTAGCTGTCTACCTAGGCAGCAAATTCTAGGTTCCCAAGCTTAATGCACAATGTAAGGCAGTATTACATGTATTGTTTGCAAAGGAAGAATGCATTGCTATAAACTAATTCACACACTTCATGTGATGTTTCCATTTGCAGATTCTGTCTTGGCCTTCCGAGAGGTTTAATGACGGTTAGGCACTAGACAGCAAGGCAGCTTACTAGGTAAGCTATACTCACTATCTTCTTCAATACTCTCTTCAAAAGCGGGGTTGTCTACACCAGGCTCTTCTGTCCATGTGGGAACATTGGTGCATGCATTGGATCCAGCAGGCGGTGATGGTGTACTTTCCTTTATCTCAGTCTGGGGGGATTTGGGTGGGTTGGTTGCCATAACCCTGTCCTCACCTGCCTCCATCTGCGTTTGTTCCAACTTTGCTCGCTGACTCTGTGTTCCAGGACACCTACATCCATACACAGTACACAGACATGTCGATAAACAAAGTAACCTTCATCTTTTTTGGGGGATTGTTGGGGGAATGATGTACACATGGAGATACAGGTAACATTAAATAGAATACAAAGCAAGAAAACAACGATAACAAAGACATCAAGGTGTTGTTCTTTCTAGAACAACCTAGGTTGTGCTATATCCTCAGGGCAGAGGCTATTCCAGGACCCTAAAATAATTGCCCTGATCTTGCATTCCCAAACTTTAGACAGTGAAGTTAAAGGATCTTTTTTTGTCTTTGACATTATTTGGGGGGGTTTCAATATTCTGTCAACTTTACAAAACTGAACTGCCCTACAATTAATGGCACTAATTAATTACACGCCTCAATGGGGACAAGTAGCTGTAGGACAGTATTACACACTGAGGTCTCAATGTTAGCATGAAAGCACCCGAGTATTAACACCGCTAAGAGAAGACCGCTAATGCTGGCAATGACTCTTAGCCTTCCTACTGGAAGGTGTTAGAACTTTGGTAAAGTTAATCTTCCTGTGAACTTCAGTGCTCTATCATGGAGTCAAATAAAACATCCTCGCAATAAGACTAAATCATCAATATAGAAAGCAACAAAACTTTGCAAATGTCCACCTTTAGAAAATGTTTGTTCATTCTTAGAAATAATTTGTGAACTAACACCACTTCAAACTACTTAAAAGACATTTGGCTTCAAACATCAGACTTGATACCAAACACTTGGCCGGCCAACACCTTAAGTGTAACCAAAGGCACCATTATCAAGCCAATCCTTTGCACCGGAACTAATCTCAATACCTTTATCTCTCTTCAAAAACCATATACACCGATGCTGACAACTCTTAGTACAAAATACCATGCTGGACTCACCATAGTCCTGGGTTGCCCTTGGCAGTCTCACAGAAGAAATGGTTAAAAAGGTTTCTAGAGTTGAAGTTTCCTAGCATGGCTGCAGGGAATATGAAACTGCTGCTGGTCAGCGCATGACACGGGACTGACTAATCTCACATCACATGACGAAGGGGCAAATAATCCCCAGATGGGATGTCAGATCAACCCCAGCAGGGAAGTGACTCTAAAGTACACTGGAGCCTTAACTGAGCATCAGTGAGCTATCTACATGTTCTAATTCAGAAAGCTCAGCAAAAGCAAAGTTTGCTGAACTGAATTTTTGAAAGATATTCAGGGTTTTTGTTTGGAACCTTCTGTTATAGTACCAAGTAAACAACATATCCTGGAGCACCTAACTTGCCCCTAAACATTGTTTTGGCTGCAAAGTTAAAAAGCACAGAAGTTATGTTTATCGTCATAAGTCTGGTTTTTGACCGTAAGCAAAATATGCATGCATATTTGTGTATAAGTGTCTGTTGAGTAGTCTACCTGTGTTTAAGATGTGCCTCGAGGTCACACCGAGGCATGCTGATAGAACAGCTGGGTGTGAGTGGGCAGGTGACCAACAGCTTATCCAGTAGTTTGTGCACCAAAATGCTTGAACGCCGGCAGACTTGCAGCTGCAGGTGCGTGCGGTCCAGCGGACAAAAGTCCCGTTCCTGCAGGAAACTGCGCAGGCAGCGAGAACAGAAGGTGTGGCCACATGGTGTATCCAGGGGCTGAACTAATGGTTGAAGGCATATGTGGCACACCAAGTCATCGTCCACCTCCAAACGATAGTTATAAAGGTGGTTCTCCCAGGCGTGGTGAATTTGTCCACATTCTGAGCATAGGGCCTCCAGAAGAGCATCACTCACCATTGCTGGATCCACTCCCTCTCCCAGACTGCCCATTGCACACGGCACTCTGCTTAAGCTTCACACTCAGTTGCTTGGATATGGGGGTGTCCGCCCCGTCAGAGGCTGTGCGACTGCAGCAGGGGACGGCCACCCCCTGGTACACAGTGTGACATCACTCTGAAGAGCCGCAGAGAAGGAAGGTTACCATTCTGAATGAGAGAGAGTGTTTGTGTGTGCCATGTGTTGTGAGGATGAGATTACGTTGCAAAGCAGTGTGGGTTTACTCCTGCACATTAATCTGACAGTGTAATCTTGCTCTCTCGTCTGGAGCAATCTTTCAATCCCGCGGAGAGAGAATTATCTAGGATTGAGTCAGAGAGTTCAGAATCAAGATTTTGATGTGAAAGTGAGAAAAAGAAGGGCAAGAGAAGATGACAAAAACAGATATGGGGTAATGAATACAGAAACAGAATATAATTTCAGGATTAGATTTTTCTGCTGCTTATTTTGATACAGATACAGTGCAGGGTGACCAGGGGCTCTTAAAAAGCATCTACAACAGGTTTTCTGCATCATACAATTGCTTTGTGTGAGGAATAAGCCAAAATTATTATTCAGAAAAAAATATTCTTCAAGACCCACGAAAACCAATGATGTTCATCATTACATTTTTATGTGCCATATCTGAATATACACAAACACAGAGTGGAGTAGAATATTATGAGTAAATTGCTGTTTGTTACACAAAGTTATCATATGTTTTCAGTATTGGTTTCCTTTAATGAGAACTTTGTCTTTTCTGGTTACTGTTAGCTTTTACTGAATGAAAACATTTTCCCTAAACACACTTCTAATATCATGTTGTCCCATGCAGAAGAAAAAAATCAGGTTTGGAATGACTGAACTGTCTTTAATAGTCCTTCAGAGATATCAGAGTGTAAGGATTTACACAAACTTATGCAAGTAAACATTAAACACAAATATTAAAGTTGCAATTTGTAACTTTGGCCTCTATCGCCATCTCTGTTGGAAACATCAAAATGCAAGTTACTTTACATAGACTCTTTATGCATGTTGAAATCAAATGAAGTCAAACTGACATTTCCAAGGATATCGGAACCAACAGTATAAATTATAAATCATTTTTATAAATGTACCATTGTGAAACAGGGTGAGATAAGGAGATATTTTTGAACACTGACCTGTTATGTAATCTGTTAACTGATTTTGCTAATTTTTAACCCAAAGAAAGTATGGACTGCAGCTTTAACAGTACTTCATAGATATTAAAGTGAAGCGATTAACACAAAATCAGGCAAGTAAACATTAAATACAAATAATAATAAAAAATAGATTATAACTAAAATTGCACCTCTAAAGCCACAGATTCAAATTTGACACATTAGCCATTACAGACTGTTTGTGTTTTTGAACTTTATAGGGCAGCAAACAGCAGGGGCCAATCTTTTGAGCCAACAATAACGACACAGATTTCAGCCTTCTCCTGTATTCACTGTATCCAACAGCTGTGCATCCATGACCAACCCCATGGCACGCTTGGTCCGGAGAATGTAAGTCTGTCAACAGCATCTTCGTGACTACCTGCCACTGTTTTTATCTTGCAGCTGGACATGAATAAATCATGAAGACACAAGGCTCCTCTGTTCCCATTACAAAGCCCTGTCAACATCTCATCAGACAAACACACAAACTCAGGCTGCCAGTGTGCAATGCCCCTTACACTGTAAATTTCCTGATGTGGTTAGCATGCTATCATCCTCTCTGTACTTAGACCCCATTCTACTTAAAGGCATGATGTGGAAGTCCATTCATTACATAATGCTCTAGAATACTTATATGGGTTTTGGGCAGCTGCCAGAAGAAATTCTATTGGCTAATTCTTTGTGGATTCTCTGACGACTTTGAATCGCAAGGGAGCTTTTTTTGATATTGACTACACGGGGTCTTCAAATCCACTAACTTGTTGTATCGTTCTATCTTTAGCAGCCTGTTTCACTCGCCTGTGTTTCTGCTTGCAAAATGGCACAGTCGCGCTTATCTGTCTGCTGGCAGATGAAGAATTAAATGTTTGTTCTGCTACATGTTTGCTCAAATGAATGGGCGTCGTTGACAAAGCATTTAAAAAACAATAAAAAACAAGCGTAATCTTGCATGTTCTATGTAAGATGACACGCGCACCTCTTAAGTCTTTATTTATTGAGCAAACGGCGTTCAAAAGGCAATGACATGTTTTTACTCTGCAGCCCAGATCTATTCTGTAACCACCATTTTTTGACACACATCATGCGTTCGTTCGCCTGACCTTAATTTTCTGAAAAGGTTGTACGTCCATAAACAGGTAGGCAACAAAAATAATTTAATGGAGAGAGGTGGAGAAATAACTGCGCGTCCCCTATTGAATTAAAATGTCTGTAGATGCCACCTGCATGAATTGTCACGTTAATAAAGCGTATCCAGTCTGGATCTGCCACGCACAAATATCTCATTATCTCATTATTTCTGGTACAGAGCGGCTCACTGTAAATTTTCACTGTACTCTTTATGTAGCCCATGCACAACTATGCCATCGCCTGCAAAACGGACGCCAATCACATCTAATATTATACATGCATTAATAAAGGGTCTGGTGATACTGTGAGTATCTGAAATATAAATTACCTATTCGTGCTTCCCTTGGATGGTGTGAACTCTTGCCCCGAGAGAGGGAGAATCATGAAGCTCAATCACATTCTCCGCAGCTTGCCCGAGCCGCATCCGCACGTCAAAACACCCCCATATCTGTCTCGGATGAAGGGCCGGCCCTGTTCGCTCGATCAGACGTGTGGGCGGGCGTTCGCACCGTCCATCAAACAGCAGCTGTGGCCATTGAGGTGCCTGATTAAAATGCGGTCGCAATGCATAACGGCAGTCAGGTATGGGAAGTAAAATTAAGTACTTGTAGGCGCGCAAAGTTGTCATGTTTTTGGTGGAATTTTTATTGACGTGCTCGTGTCCGTAACAGACGTTACGTTATATTTATTTTCCACTCCTGTGATTTAGATTAGGCGCGAGATAGTGAAACAGGGTCCTTACTTGGGTCCTCTAGAATAGAAAACATGGGATAGTGAGAGGAGTTGAAATGCGTTGTAATTGAAAGTTGGAATAAATTATGGACGACAGTAAACTAGAGAGTTATGACATTATGCAATTTTATTTGTTTTAATTTCCGGTAAACTAATTTACGATGCTTTTTAAACGGCTAAACTGACTTTAGACTGTGAAAATGTGAGGGGGTTACTACTTATTGCTGTTTTATGATGCGATCATTTTATTAACGCTCTTCGGTAATTTAATTAAGTGTCACTACATGTATTTCATATTGTGGAAGTACTGAGTCTTGTCCTTGCTCGTCAGTCGTGATTGCCAGTGAAACTGTATGTGCCTCGGTCAGTAAAGCATGCTTGTTTTACATTCGTCCATTTTCTCACACTATAAATCTTGTTAATATATTTTCTTTTTACGGGAAGGCGGTGGAGGAGCTTGTCAAAGAAGCCAGTAGAGCAAAGATCCGTGCCGAGACTATGGGAACTGCTGGGTGGTATGTATAGCTATGTTGCGTCAGCCTAGAAACCAGGGTGCTTCTGAGAGAGGATATAAACATGGGTACAGAACTTGTGAAAAACATCCAAACAAAGACTGTGAAAAATCAATTCACGCAGCATTAATTCTCATACTCTTCGAAACATCAGTCCCCCTCACGCAGTGATTCAACATCCAGAAGCCACTCCCCCTACTTCTGTACGACGTCAAATAGGACTCGATCTCGCTCACCTGTAAGGGACAGTTCTGCAGCTGTACAGAAGTATACTGACAAGAGAAGAAAACGATGTAAAATGTAATAATGAGCACAAAAGGTCCTGTGAATTTAATATAATCTTAGATGTTCTGGTTTGATTGTCTCCATACATGAGATTTTTGCAGCCTGCAACAGTACATATTTCTAATTCCACTGTCATTTTGCCAGTCATTTACACGGAATGCTAATATTTGTTGGATTTTAAGAACAATGAAAAGATATAGAAGAGACTGCAAATATCTGATTTTGTTTAAAAGGAACCCTTACTGTGTGATACTGACAAATGTGCCTTAATTATGTAATTGTTTTTATTTGTTTTTAATTGATTAAACTTACTATTCCTATGACCAAATACTTGACCAGCAATAAACATCAGTCTGTCATCTGCACTGTTTTCTGCTGTAGTTTAGTTAAAGATCTTTCATGAAGAATGTTTAAAATCTGTTAAAACTAACGTTTGATGAAATAAAGACAAGAACGTTTGTGGAATGTTCCTGTGATGTATCCTGATGTCTTCATATCAGAATACATGATTTATTGAGCCACGAGGATTTTCTTCATGGGCGATTTTGATTTCAGTTTAAATGTCATTATCATTCCTTTGCTGTTAGTCGTGGTTTGACATGTTTGCCAAAGCTTTGCTGTCGCCAGTAAGCAAGCATATTTGATCACCATTCGACCGCTGACATGGATTATTTATGTTCTTATCGGAGAGCCTGTTGTATTAAAAGTCACTTTTCGTGCGATCCACCTGGTTGCCCGTTCCTTAGTTCACTTTAGTCAAATCTATTAAATCTATTTTAGTCTTAATATGTTTTCAAGTACAAAGAAATAATTTCCAAAACGTCATGCATTTTTCTTTACTGTTTTATAAGACATTTGCATTACACACGCATTTTGGTGGGTGCAGGCCGTGCACTGGGTTATAAAAACGAGACTCTGATTACGTTTTAAACGCAATTACGCTGCACTTACGGTTTAGCTTCACTAAACCTCCATCATCGAATCGCATTTGGGCGCTTATGGCTGCACTTTTCTCCTACTCAAACATACAAGAGGTTTTAGGACGCCTTTGCGTGTCCACTAACTGGTTTATTGCATTTTATCTAGGTCTCAAAACGCTTTTTAATTGCCAGTCGATTTTATGTACCAGTGCTTTAAGTTGTGTATTTCCTCTCTTGCATGGTAAAGAGAGATTATAGATTACTTAACGCCATTATTCCTCTTAGAAAGTACCGTGGATATGTTTCCAAATTGCATCGTGTCATTTACGCTTCGTAAAACCTTTTGTACTCTTTCAACGTCGTGGACACACTCGCGGATAACGGTTTCCATCCCTTTTCAAACGAAAGTCGTATATAAACACCATTAAGCGCCGTTACGAGGACTGATTTGTAAGAAAATGGATGCGCTTCAACTTTATGATGGCGCTTGAGAGCCCCATTAAGATATGAGATAAAGTGGCATTATTTTCATTATTTGAAGAGGTCCGTGGAAACAACACTATATCATATTCGATTACTCGAGTTTTGCTTGAATTTAATAAATTGTTTTGTGCGTCTTCCCTTTTCTGCAAATGCAGCCATAAACTGTCCATGTGTTCTGTGTTTTTCCTGCTCTAACCCCTTTAAACGTTTGACTGCTTGGGGCGCACCCGTTACGCACATCTCAAACTAATAGAGTTTTGTTTCACTCTCCGGGATAATTCGTTTACACCGAACAGCTCGTTTTTATTTAACCACAAGGGCTTTAGTTTAATGGGCCGAGAGCGGGTGTGCTTAATGGCGGGTAAGCTTGGTTAGAGCGAAAGACGGACAAAATGTTAGTGTGCGTGTGTACTGATGGTCGCTGTCACATGGTGTCTAAAAATTCTACATTAAATAGGCCTGTTAATGTCTACATTATAGTCACATGCGCACGTGGTTTTCTGCCTGGGACAATCCCAATATCTGTATTACGTTGCCCTGGAAAAGGAGAATTGACCCTCTCTAGTCAGAGAGGAGATAACCTATTTTAGGTTATACGAACGTTTCCCCAATGTTAAAAATTATTAAAATAATATATTAAAAATGTTATTTTGAAAGTTCTAGGAACGTTCAAAGCGTCCAGCTGTTAGACGTTGTATTAACGTTATTGCTTGGTTATAATAACGTTAATAAAGTTTGTTTAAATCTTTGACGTTTTTAAAACGTTCCACTAAGAACATAAGAATAGCTGTTTTGATATGATTTATAACATTAAAAACGTTCCACTAACATTATTGCAAGAACGTTTTTGGATAAGTTGGATAAGAGGGAACGTTAGCCAACAATCTAAGAACGTTCCCTGTTAGCTGCTTAATGTACAATTGTTTCTAATTGTATATTATCAAAATTTCTCCAATATACTCTTTTGTTCTCTGAACATTTTCATTGTGTTTCACAAGGTAGTTTTTCCCACTTAAAGTGGCATTTCGCGCGGAGTGCACGTATAGGTCTAGGATTGCTCGCTTCACCTGTTTGTAATAGTATCACAACTGCAGGTGTAGCAAGTCGGCAGGCAAACAGAACATGTTTGCCAAGGGCATTGATTTGAGCATGGTCAGATCTGTTCAATTATTGTCAAAGCGTGGGGCAGTCGAAAGGAAACACGAACAGAATCCACTGCCAGTTGTCAGCTTTGTGCAAACAGTAAAACGCAGGGTGAATGGCGCAGGGTCACATGGTCACCGTGGCACACCTATGAGGCCCTAGAACGGCGCCAGACGCTCAGACCGCAGGTAGAGCAGAGGTCCTGATCAGGGGCAGGGCGCTGGCTCATGTGCTCTTGTACAGCACGGGTTCCCCGGTCTGTGGCAATCATGAATCGAGAAGAGCATTATTACTCACCTAACCATCTGTACAAGGACTCCTGTGCCTTTCAAAGGCACCACAACGAGGACTACAGCCAAAACCCTCCGCCGTGTCTGTATATGAGTAGACAGACGCAACCTGTGTACGCCTCACCGTCCTTAGGCGTACAAAACCAACCGAGTCATACCGACATTACCTCTTATAGCATGGCGACCCGGGATGATTTGGCAGTGCCTCATCTGCACCTGCACCAGATTCCTCAGCCACCTCTGCAGACGGTCGGGGCTTATGGAGACTCTCTTGACCTTTGCGGAGACCGGAACAGATTCCAGCTGCCTTTTCCGTGGATGAAGTCAACGAAATCTCACACGCACGCTTTGAAAGGACAGTGGACAGGTAACTTGGCGTTACAGGTTCACCAAAAACATTTTTTTAAAGAAGGGCCTATGCCAAATTCATGTTTAGGATCTCATGAGCCTTACTTCTGCATGTTAAAAGATGTACATAATTGGAAATATATCATTATTATTTTTCACAATATTAAGTAATATTGTGACGATTAAAGATGCTTTCATAAAAGTCCAATAGATAGCTGGTTCCAAACGCAACGCATGCTCAGACAAACGGATACTCAGATTCAGTCTTCTGACTGAACATTTATATTCTCAGTCAGCAGGCTATAGTTTTTTTAATTGTTCAATAAATGTTTAGGCTTTTTAAAATTAGGTTTATAAATGTATAATACAATTATTTATTATATGAACGGTGAAATGTTACTTTAAACAAATGTATTTTTTGAAATTGGGCCTACTTAGGTTTGCATATGGTCAGATAATGAAACAAACGGAAATAATAACGGTCAGACAAATTATTATAATATTTATTGGGAATAAATTATGACACAAAGAATGTTGTGTGAGCAATAATGGATTCTAGCACGTCAGAGGATGTACATCAGATTTAAATTACAGCGTATAATTATACAATCTATAAGAAAAAAATAACTATTTACATCTGTTATAATATTAAAGACTTTATTGTGTTATAAAAGTTGGTAAGGCTTAACTTTTAATAATTTTGCACTGTTTAGTATATTTACCTGAACGGCGACAATTTAGGCGCTGAGCTTTGAGTTTACGCCTGATTTCTATAACGTCTTAACCAAACGATCATAACTGTGAAACCCCTATAAAAAACTGATAGTGTGCAATAAACACATTTAGATGTGTATTGCATAAGTCTCTTCAGGTCTGTAACTGCCAAAATTAACAAATCAGTTTTTAAAGAAATGTTCACTTAAGTATATCTGCTCTTGGAATTCACGTTCCCTTGACGCTTTCTGCACCCACGTTTGTCTTGTTTGGCTATATGCATTAAATCAGTCAATGAAACATGAAATCACTGAAGGTTCACGGTTTTTATTATGTCCTAGGCCCTTACATGGTAGAGGCCGAGGAGAACAAGCGCACACGGACAGCTTACACCAGAGCGCAGCTGCTGGAACTCGAGAAGGAGTTTCTCTTCAACAAGTACATCTCGCGCCCGCGCCGCGTGGAGCTCGCGCTCACCCTCAGCCTCACCGAAAGACACATCAAGATCTGGTTTCAAAACCGACGCATGAAGTGGAAAAAAGAGGAGGACAAGAGGAGAGCAAGAGGAGTGGATCCCGAACAAGACTCCTCCATCACGTCCGGGGATCTGAAGGACGAGTCGTGTGCGCCCCCGGCCGGAACACCCGCGCGAGACTCTGCGTAAAACACACCTTAGCCATGTCATCAACACGATCTGTTTGTACAGGCTATAGTGAAGTGGGGCTGCTTCAGAGTGCGCATCAGTAGCGCGTTGATCTGTGCTCCCAATGACAATACTTGGACAGATAACTAGCCTATAGGTATCTGTACCACCGTTTGGATTGGCAGCAGGGGGCAATCTCATTTTAAAATGTGTGACACGCATGTCATGAGAGGTAAAGCGTCCACGGATCACTTTCATGGCGTTTTTGGGTAGGCTAATATGCACTACATTTAAACGGTTAAATAACAGCTGTAAGAGACTTTCCAAACAGTTAAATGCATTCATTTTATAGATGAACAATGCATCGTTTACCTTTTTTTAAATGTCATCAGCATTCACAAATCTACAAATAGACAAATTTTCAATCAGACAAAATTTCCAATCCCTTTCAAATTTAACAGAACCTTCCTTTAACAAACATTGTAATGCTGAAATGTATTTGCAATTTAAATGATTGCAGCTTGATGGTATTAAATAATGTGTAGAAATTGTGATATTGTAACCACTGGGTTGTATTATGTAGCTTGTAAACTTGCTAGCATCTGTTTCTACATTGTGTGTGTGTGTTTACTCATTTAAAACCGACATATTGTAACATCATGCAATCAATATACAGAGACAGAGATGGGA